>VDFB02273547.1:6277-104270 GCA_007258455.2 Sequoia sempervirens
GTCAAAAGAATTTTTGCTAGAGAACAATTAAAATTCGAGGATTCAGTAAAATTTAAAAATGCACATGAGATTGTGGATCGGTGTAATAGAAGATTATCTACACCTGGTTCGAGTGATTACTCTATAGTTCATCGATTCTTTTGGTTGGTGGAAGAAGAAAATATTGTATCTAGAGTTGATTGTGAGACAATTAGTGGATCTACTAAATGGCATTCATTTAGGAGTGCGACAGCAAGCACATGGACTATTTGGAAAAGGGAGCTTGCATGTTTTTGCCATTTTTGTATCTTAGGAAATTGGGAAGCTTGTGAAAATATAGAATGGGTTGAACAGTGGCAGCAAAGATCGTTGACACCTGTAGAAGCACATAATCAATATGAAATAACTATTGAAGAAAATGATCAATTGTTTGCATCTGAAGATTATGATCGTGTTTCAGACCTTGTACAAGAAGGTAATTTTAATTTAGTTTATTTCATTTTATTTTGCTTTATTAATTTATTTTTTAATACTAAACAGTTATATGGATATGCACAAGTTATTAAATCGAATTTTGTTGGCGTGACATGTGTATGCGCTATTTGCACCCGAGGGGAATGAAGAGCAAACGGGTAATATTGGTTGGCTCATTGTGTGGAAACTTTAAACATAAGTTGTTAACACTCGAAGATGATGATGGCTTTCATTATCCAACGTGCACGGTGATCCCCTTTAAGACGCTTCCTTAAGCAAATTTTGATAACAAGTTTTGTGATCCCCTTAAGCAATTCTTTTAGAACAAGTCTTTGATCCCAAGTAAGTAAATTTTGAGAAGTTATTTGATGGTGGTTTTTGAACATGTTTTCCAATAGGATTGGTGGTGGTTGTTGGCACTTGGCTACAAAAATACTTGAGAAGAAAGAATGGTCTACCTGCATTCGAAGACTATGAAACACATAAAAATATTATGCATTATTCACATTTGGTGGTGGCAACAAATATAAAACTAGAGCACTATCGTGGAAGACCTTCAAAAAAATTACTATGGTCAATTTCTATGGAAGAGCATGAGGCAATCATAGATGCATTGCAAAAAAGAGAGGATGCAGATGGTACAATGGACTAGGTAAATACAGGTAAATATAGTTTTGGTTTTATTTTGTCCTTTTAAATACATTAAATACATGTTTCGACATTGGTCAACTGTGTTATTAGTTGAAATTGATTTAAATTGTTCTTTTATATATCCTTAAGGCATAATCACAAAAAGGATCTAGTCCATGCAAATTCAACCTAGACAACATGGAATACTTGGTAAAAATAGGTAATTATCAGTTAAATTATATTTAAATACATGTTTTGATTACATATTGATATTGCTTTTGACATAAATAGTTAAAATTGATTTATTGTCATTTTTTTGTATCCCAGTCATTGCATTGATCTCATACTTTGAAACACAAAGGGGAGAGGATGCCCCAGATTCAACCCTAATACTTTTAAACAAGTGTGTACTTGAGCTATGTACATATAGATAGTTTTATATAAATTAAAATATGTATGTTTTGATGATTTCATTGATATTGCTTGTACCTTTTTGATATCAGGTGGTGTGAAGACCTACTACATTCTAGGCACGAGTTTGAGATGTTCTTGAGATGGAATATCCAAATTTTGTAAACATTGCTTTGAGATGACATATATATACATGCATATTTGGCTGCACTAAACATACTTGTACTTTCTATGTATCAAATATATATATTCTATATATATTTTTGTTAAATGTGCATGTTTTCCTACTTTGAAACTTTTATGTCTAATTGTATATAATCACTAAATAGCATGCATACATTATTAATAAATCAATTATATCCTTAAGACATCAGACATGACCCCTTAATACATCCCCTTAAGAAAATCTATTATGACCCCTTAAGACATCCCCTTTAGATGTTGTATTATGACCCCTTTAGACATCCCCTTAAGACGTATTATGACCCCTTTAGACATCCCCTTAAGACGTATTATGAACCCTTAATACATCCCATTAAGAAATTATATTATGACCCCTTAAGACATCCCATTAAGACGTTCTATTATGACCCTTTTAGACACCCCTTAATTAACATGTTCTATTATGACCCCTTTAGACATCCCCTTAAGACCCCTTAAGACATCCCCTTAATTAACACATTCTATTATGGCCCCTTTAGACATCCCCTTAAGACATCCCCTTAATTAACACATTCTATTATGACCCCTTTAGACATCCTCTTAAGACATATTATAACCCCTTAAGACACATCCCTTAAGACGCTCTATTATGACCCTTTAGACATCCCTCTAATTAACATGTTCTATTATGACCCCTTTGGACATCCCCTTAAGACCCCCTTAAGACATCCCCACTAACACGCCTTCTATTATGACCCTTTAGACATCCCCTTAAGACCCCTAAGACATCCCTTTAATTAACACGCTCTATTATGACCCCTTTAGACATCCCCTTAAGACATATTATAACCCCTTAAGACATCCCCTTAATTAACACGCTCTATTATGACCCTTTAGACATCCCCTTAAGACATATTCTAACTCCTTACACATCCCCTTTAAGACATTCTCCTATTATGACCCCTTTTGACGCCCCTTAAATAACATTGTTCTATTATGACCCCTTTAGACATCCCCTTAAGACCCCTTAAGACATCCCCTTAATTAACACTGCCTATTATGACCCCTTTAGACATCCCCTTAAGACATATTCTAACCCTCTTAAGACATCCCCTTTAAGATGTTCTATTATGACCCATTTGACATCCCCTTAAAATAACATAAGCCTGTTATGACCCCTTGTGACATCCCCTTAAGACCCCTTAAGACATCCCCTTAATTAACATCGCTCTATTATGACCCCTTTAAACATCCCTTAAGACATTCTATTATGACCCCTTTAGACGCCCCTTAATTAACATGTTCTATTATGACCCCTTTAGACACTCTTTAAGACGTCATTATTTGTTTTGACAACTTATAAATTAGTGTTAGATGAACTATTATTTATAATATTTATTAATGCTTTTATTCTCTAGTCTTCTATGGTATTGTTAGGGTTAGGATTAGAATTTTAATTAGAATTAGAATTGAACCCTAATTCTAACTCTAATACTAATTGAACCCTAACCCTAACCGTTATTAGAACCCAACCCTTATTGAACCCTTACCCTGTCCTAAAATTAATCCTATCCCTAAGCCTTGTTGTATCCGACCCTAATTGAAACCTAACCCTAACTCTAGTTGTGTCCTAATCCTAACCTTTACCCAAAGTTTTATCCTATAACCCTAACCTTTAATTCACAGAGAAAAATTTTGTGGGTCATATTTGCTTTTATGTACATAATTTATGTGGATATTCTATTTTTTTTTCTTGTTATTGGGACACATGGAAGCAAGACTTTTATTCCATTTTTCATACACTACACACAATCATGATATTCTAAATGGGGGAAACAATGATGAAATTAATTTTCCTTTGGATTGAGCTCCATATTCATCATTTTTAAAATTTATCATCTATGTACACTACGTATTCATCACCTAATGGTTACAATTGTTCTTACATATACACATTCTTATCTTATCATAATTTATGTGATATTCCTATTGTTTCTTCTTGTTATTGACACATGGAGGCAAGATCTTTATTCATTTTCATAGACTACAATAACACACAATCATGATATTCTAAATGGGGCAAACAATGATGAAATTAATTTTCCTTTGGATTGAGCTCCATATTCATCATTTTTAAAATTTATCATTTGTGTACACTACGTATTCATCATCTAATGGTTACAATCGTTTTACATATACACATTCTCATGTTATCATAATTTATATTTTTTCTAATGATTACCTCTTTCCTGAATTTTTAGTAGGAACACTTTTTCCATTACTAGTGAGAAACTAATGGTGTCATTTTATAAATATGTACATTAGCTAATTATATCAATACCTTGTTAGATTTTTTCACTATAAAGAATTTTATTTGCTTAAGAGTTTAGAGCAATGACTTTATTTGTCAATCTAGTTAAGGAAAAATTAAAGAATAAAATAACAAAGAATGGTGATATCCATGATATTCACAAGGTATAGGAATTCCAAGTGCACCAACAATGAGGTAAAATTCAATTTATAGAACTAAATAAGTAGGTAAATCCACATGAATTTTCTCTCATAAAATTAAAATTAATACATTAGAAGGAAAATATCTTCGTGTTCATTGAAAAGAAGATTAAACCTAAAATTATTCTACAATTATGAAGTCTTCAGTAAATTTCACATTAATGTCCTATATTAATGTCTTGACTATGAACATAAAATGCATAAATGTACATGCGTAAATTAAAATTTCAAACAATAATAAAGTCCATAATTTATGTAACATATTAAGTGTATGAAACCAATATATTAAGCACACATGAAATAAAGTCCAACAGAGTACATGATAAACAAGAAATATAAAACACATAAAAATCACATGTTTGTAGGTCATGTATCAAGCCTCTATAATCAAGAGACCTCTTCACACCATGCATCTATGTGGATGACCTGGAAACACTCAGACATAGAGAAGATGAAATTAGATGTAAGACAATAAAAAATGATTTTAATGACAATTTCATTTATAATCCATCATAAAATTAAATTACCACCATATTCACATCCTGATGCTCAAAATTAAGAAACCTCTAAATTCTCTAAACTTCACATAAACAAGACAAAGAAAATCAAATTAGATGTACAACTCTATAATTATTATTTTTTATTCAATTTAATTCTAATTTATCATATTTTAATTACATACCGATTCGAGGTTGTGCACTAGGCTCTTTCCAAGACCTCGCCTCAGACATGCTCAATTACAGATGTGTCTCATCTATGAAATAAAAGAATATGTGAAAATATCATATTAATATGTATATATTCAATTTAAAATTTATAATTCACTTTAAATATAATAAAAAAATTAAATTACCATTTGATTTGAAACCTACTCTACATGTCCTCCTGGTGGTGTAACTATGCCTGGGTTAGGGCTGAAAGTTGCACTAACAAAGTCCAACAAGATCAAAATTAAAGCATGTACAATTTAATTAGGTTAATATATACATATATATTCAAGTTTGCACATTTTTTGTAGAAAGTTTTGTAAACAACCTGGAAATCAGTGGCCTCATGAGTAACTACAACATCAAATGTTTGCCCAGTGCCCATTCTTATTGTCGTATCAACCTAGACATACATGCACATAAACATTTAACGCTTATAATATTTACAAGTGTACATGCATGCGTTTCATATATCTAGTGAATTAAAAACTCATAAAATTGTAACTATACTAATGTAAACTTTAAACAAATTTACAATATGAATGTACCTGCCCATGATCTATGTCGCTCAATAGTGGAGGAGTGCTTGACAATCCCTCCAGAGGAATCGACGTGGATGCCGATTGACTCACCTAAACCAACATGAATATTTGAAACATATATGTGATTCAATTATAAATTTAAAACTCAAGTTAAATAATTTATGATTTCATATATAATTTTAAAAATTGAAATCAAAATACCCCATAAGGGTTGCCAAGTATGACCGGTGTCGATATATGTACTTGTGGTACAGATGATTGCCCTTGCATTGAAAGTGTCATCTGTACACCAAAAAAATTGATTGTTAAAATGTATTGCAAACTTTTCTTTGATATATACAACCATAAAAAATATTATAAAATGAGTTTGTACATCTAGATGCATATTTATACCTGTGTCGTAGTGTCCTCAGGGTGATGTTCTGCTACGAGGAACTCTACAAATGAACTGATGCGACCAGATGAACCACCAGAATCTCCCCGTCCACCTGAACTAGGTGTAGCCTGATCAGGTCCATAACACACTTGATGACAACTAGTACATATATGGGGGATGGGTCTCGACACTCCTGGAGTAGTACTCGGACCAGCTCCATAAAAAACTCCTCCATCATCATCATCGTCTCTATGCTCCCCACTCGCTATCGCAGAAGCTGCTGGTCAAGGTCTCTTGCGAGTGTACTAAGGGAACCTAATGTTGAGACCAGAGCTTGATGATGTACAGGTGTAGGAATGGGAGGACCAGGAGCAACAACAAGGGGTTGTGCATGCACGGGGCGTCGGGGATCAACCCTTGCCCCTAATCTCTATTGTGGCATGCCGCCACCAACACCCTGAAATGATCTAAAATCAAAATAATTGGGCTTTTCCCCAAAACAAACTCTACATACAGTTTTCTCAAAAAATACAATGGGCACTCCCAATTAGCATGTGGGGGACTATCAAAAACCATATACCATCTATCCCAAAAATGTGCAATCATCTGAGGATGTATGCACCACCTCATGGATATTCTAGATTTGTTGGGTGGAATGGGTTGTCAGGTAACGGGGTCAAGAAAGTAGGGGGCTAGATGGGATTTCATTATTTTAAGGTCTAATATTTGTTTGTAAGAGAGACCATCAGAATAAAATTGTCTCATTTGTTCTCTCTCTCGTCGATGCCTATCAAGATTAGAATCGATCATCCTGATGGAATCAACAATGTTTTGCATTACAGATGCAAAACGTCTCACATGTGGAGCAATCAATGCTTGACTCTGCATAGCATTGATTTGTGTCTATAAGGATGCGACTTGATCATTTATTCGTGCTCTCAAGCGAGCCTCATCAGATGCCATAGGTGCTGGAGGTGGCATATGAGGGGGAGGGGGAGGGGGAGGTGGAGGTGGAGGTGGAGGTGGAGGGGGGAGGGAGGCGGATCTGGCTGTGGCTCAGGTGGTGGATTGATGATATCATCAATGTTAAAATCATCCATGATATATGCTTGATATAATGTGCACCTGCATTTTAAATCATACAAAATAGTCCATGTGCATACAAAAATTAAGATCATATATTTAATTGAAAAAGGATGAGCAACATATATATTAAGCTCGTATATTTAATTGAAATGCACATATATATACATTGATTGTTCAACTCAAGAGCATGTCCATACAAAATTAAAAATTAAATTTATGTACATGTACATTTAAAATAAAAAATATGATGCATAATTTGCATGCGTACAAATCATTAAACTTTAAACTATACATACATACATATACAAATTTCAAAATTTAAGAACTATTATGCAAATTTTTAATACATGCACATACATACTAAACAATAAACTTGAAACATTCACAAATCTCATTTTATGTCTAACACACACACACACATATATATATATTATAATTTTTCAGCAGGAGAAATCATGATCTAGTAGATAGTCATAAAATATATACTATTATATACTATTCATTATAAGTTCATAAATTCCACCAACTTCACAAATCCATGTCACTAAAAATATCCATATAGAACCAAAATCATAAATTCATGTCACTAAAAATATCTATTTGGAACCAAATTTATAAATTCATCACACAAAATATCCATCATTCACCAAATGTATAAATTCATAACTATTTAAGATCATTGTTTTAATTTATAAACTATTATGGCTCTCTACTGCATAGATATTCATTTCTTTGTGTTTTCCTTTTCAAAATTAGGAGTTCTCCTCTCCTCTAGCCATTGTCGATGCTCATCTACGATCCCATCCATAGCCCTGACAGCATCAACAAGGGTTTGCATCCTAGATGCAAACATCCTCACAGGAGGTGCGACACATTCTTCATTTTGAATAATGTTGATTTGATCTTGGATGGTTCTAGCAGAAGCATTGATTTGTGCTTGCAAACGAGCATGCTCATTGATTTCAGGTGGTGGAGGTGAGGGGTTACGAGGTGGAGTGGGCGGAGGTGGAGGTGAAGGTGTTGGAGATGGATGGCGTGGAGGTGGATTGCGAATATTATTGAATGGATCCATGTGATCTTTAAGATATGAGTGAACCTACATTAGATTTGTAATTTCAAGATGTAAGATACATGTTTAGGAAATACCAAGTTAAACCATTCAATATAAATGGCCTTAAATAATTGAATACAAATGATAAAATTATATGTAAGCCTCATTTATATGTATAAGGCACATGTTATTTGAATGAAAATACAATTAACTATTGATATTGTATAATCTTGCAGGATCTTATTATTGTTAAATTTGGTTGGGCCTTGGGCAACTTTGATCACCAAATTTTAAGAACTTCTTTGATCCCCTTAAGAAATGTCATATTGGAACCCCTTAAGAAAATTGAATTACGATTTAGGGTGACAGGATGGCTTAAGGGGATTTACGTCTAGTGAGGTCCTAGGAGAAAATGGCATGGCTCAAATGAATAAAATTTGGTGAAGTTGCCCAAGGCAACCAAATTTCATTAAGAGCATTTAAAGAAAAAATGATGGCTTTAGGGTTTAGGGTTTAGACTTTAGAGTTTAGGGTTTAAGGTAATAGGATAGCTTAAGGGGATCTACATGCTGCAAGATCCTAGGAAACAATTACATGGCATAAGGTAATGAAATTTGGTGGAGTTGCCTAAGACAACCAAATTTCATTAAGAGCCTAAGAAAAAATGATGGCTTTAGGGTTTACGGTTTAGACTTTAGAGTTTATTATTTAATTAGCTAAAATCCCCAAATCCTAACTTTTAATCAACCATTAAGGGGATAATCATGTCACATCCATAGCTTAAAATTAAAATAATTCCAAATCACCAATCCAAACTCAAACTAATGTAACTTACTTCCACTTCATCAAATCTAAAATGAAATTAATAATCTATCCTAGCCATCAAATCAATTAGACTAATCATAGCCATTCATTTCCAACTACCTTCAATCCAAATTCAAATTAGCATTCAATTATTCCCATCTACCTAATCAAGTCAACACAAGCCCTCCATCAACCCAACCACCTACATTTAATTCTCTCTTCCCTCTCAAATTCAAATTCAAAAATTCTCTCATGAAATTCTAGTCCTCGATTCCAAAAAAACCTAGTCCTCCATTCCTTTCCCCTCAACTCTATAAAATAATGACATCCCCAAATGTTTCCATATGATAAAATTTGTATGTATATGTTATCACATTAGAGAACCAAAGAGCAACATCAACACATACATTTAGAGCCATAAAAGAATGTTATGGAACATATTATGCTTCTCTAATCTTTCATTATTTTATTTACCTTTCATTAGAAGTAGAGTATTGAGTTTGCACTTGCATTCTTGGTCTAGAATTTCTCTTCTACACTAAGTACAAAAATATAATATTGGATAGCTTAGTATATATTTCTCTTCTAATATATATTCCCTAGTTCTCCTTATCCATATTTGAGTATCTTAGCATATGTGTAACATGACATGTTAATAATATATCTCATATAAATGTAGGGATGTGTCGCTAATGTCATCTTCAAACATATTTAACCAATAGGAGATACTATAAGGTATCTAATATAACTATACAACCTATACAGGTATGACATATGGTGACCTTTGGCTTTTTTTGATATGTCAAGGGTAGTTTTGCAAAGATTAGTTTCTAGTGCTTTTGTGAGTTTTCACCACTTGTACTTATTAAGCTACACTTTTGGGTTTTCAACCTAATAGGGATAAACCTAGTAGATTTTTTAGCTTTCCAGCCTAATGGAGATAAATCAAACCACATTTTTGGTTTTTAGTTGCACCTATCAAGTTATTTGTTAGCTATTAAATTTACAAACATTCTAGGATTATAAGTCTACTATAAAATTTGATGTAAAATAGATTACACATTGAGCCCTATAATTTAATTACAACAATGAATAAATATAGCAACATTTAGTAGACATAATGAAAATCAAGCCATGATAGTAATATAGAGATAATATACAATGTTTAATATAGATAAGTTAAAGAATCATTTTAAAAATATATATCTATATATTCACATCATTTTTGTTTTTTCTTTAGATTTCAAATATATCCACCAATCCTCCTTATCTTACATTAACATAAACTCAAAAAACATAGTGGACATGTACACACATATAAAACTACATTAAAATAGTGTTAGATCTTACAATTTTTCAAGGCTTATTTCATCCTCTTAGACGATCACTCTTACTAAATCATTGGCATAAATTAGATGCACACAATGGCACATTAAAGGTTTATTCCTCATGTTGGATTCCCTATTTTATATAACTATATCTTTATTATCTAATTTAAATATATCTAAGCACAAATTTCTTTTATGTAACACATTGATAATTTCAACTCATTATAAAAACCAAATACAAATTTAAAGGGGGTACACTATATTTATAAATAAGAATTTAAATACCATCCCAATCTCCATGGTGTGTCACTTGTTCACTAAAAAGCCCTTACATAAATCATCTACTTAGGTCAATCTTATCTAGATTTTTCTTAAATATTAATATTCATAAAATATGGCACAAAGCATATTGATGCATTTCTATCCTTCCACATAAATCTATATAGTATCAAAATATAGGTAATTTTATGGTTAAATTGAATCTCTCTTAATTGCTAAATAATCCATTATGATTGAGGATGGGTGGATTATTATCTAGGATCACATCTTAAAAATCCTATAGAGGTCACATGTGGTATGTTTTTCTTAATACATATATTCCCATACAAACCTCTTTCCATGTATTATCAACTCGCCTATATGATAGACACCTTCCTAGATTTAAATTTCATACGATATATATGTACCCAAGTGTTTCCAATTGGAATTGCTATAATTATACTTTTATGGCATTCTAGATATTCAAAATAGTTTTCATAAATCTACCAAATAGACCCATTCTTGACATTGAACCTACATAATTTTAGGTATGTCCAATGAAAGATTAGGGTCTAGGGTTCATAAATTTCAAATGCTTTAGTGTTATGGGTTTAGATTTTACAGTTTAGGGTCTAGGGTTTAGCAAACTTAGGGTGAAGTTTGGGTGGCCCTTGGCATAATTTAGAGTTGCAAGTTAGTGTCAATTGGAATCGATTGTACATGTTTAGATTTACAAATTTGTTAACTAAATTTGCAAACAAACATCAAGATAAACTTTATGAATTTTAACCATTCTTTAACATATTGATTTCTAATCTAATTATAATTTAAAATTGAAACTAAAGTTTAATATATATCATTTTTTCCATACAAAGCAAATAAAATTTAAAACATTTAAGCAATGTGAATGATTTTTTGTTCGATTCCAATTTAGGGTTTTAACAATTTTTTGTTCCAATTCAATTTAGGGTTTCAGTTTTAAACAATTAGGGTTTTTAATGAAATTTTTTCGTTTCAATTCAAACTAGGGTTTTCAAATTCAATTTTTTTCGTTTGATTTGAATTCAGGGTTTCAAAAAGCTCGATTTGGATTTGTAAATGCGATGTTTTTATTTCATTTCGATTTCTAGGGTTTTGAAATGCAATTTTTTTTGTTTTGTTTCAATTAGGGTTTTCAAAATCAATTTTTTTTGGGTTTAATCGAACAATTTAAGATTTAAAAGTTAAATTTTGTTTCTAAAACACAATTCAAAGTTTTTTTTTTCATTTTTATTAAAAAACATTTAAGTTTCATTGCAAGTTTTCGTCTATTTTGACAATTATTGAATTCTACTATAACAATTAAAAAAATGATTAAAACATGACATAAATTAAAAAAAATATATGCTAAATTAACGTATTTCTTTTAAAATTTCAATTCAAACTAAAAAAATGCAAAGAAACGGGTTTAGGTGGGGTACCTGTAGCTGGTCGTGGGGTCGCTGTCACCAACAATCACTCAGGGTCCCTTTCGCGGGATCCTAATTTATACAACTTGAGATCTCGTTATTGATAAATTGGGATCCCGTATTTTATAAATCGGGATCTCGTTTCTTACAAATCGGGATCTCGTTTTGTGTCCATTGGTTCGGAGTCCGACGGGAAACGGGATCCCAATTTTTAAAAAGTGGGATCCTATTTGATCTCAGGCTCGGGATCCCGAACCGTAACAGGATCCCGATTTTTAAAAATCGGGATCCCATTTGTTCGATGCCAATTTCAATTTTTTGGCTAAGGAAAAAAACTTCCACGTTTCGTGGACTCAACTTTGTGCACCTACCCTACACAAACAACCAACAAATTACATACAAAAACATGTCATTAGAAGGAAAACATCTCAAAGGAAATCTTAATCTTTCAATATTACAGATTTGGGATGATATATACTTGTTTGGGCACTTGTAAGCAACTTGACACTTTGAAGCACAAATTTTGAGTAAAAGAGCCACAATGCATAAGGCAAAAGTGGGTAAAATACAAGGCTCTATTGTGAGCAAAATAATATCATTAAAATTTTTAAAATACTCAGTTTATGAAATATCCCACCTAGGATATATAATTTTTTTTCTGATTTTTGAAACACAAACTCCTGTCCTAATTTTTGCACTCTGATTTTTGACCCAGTTGTTTTTCCAATACTGTGTTGCCCAATCTTCTTATCATACCAGAATATTCCATAAAAAATGTGTCTGCTTATCATAATAAGGCATTTCATAAGTAATCTAGATGGAAAATTCTTCTTTCTCCAATAGTACCCGATTCCATGTTGCCAATCTCCTTACCTTACCATAGTATTCCACAAAAAATGTGCCTCCTTAGCATAATAAGGCATTCCATAAGGCAAGTGCAACAGTTCAAAGGCTCGGATCTATATGCATCTATAAGAACACAAACATAGGATGCCAAATCTCGATAAAAATTACCCAAAATAATTTGATTGTGGAGGAGATAAAGACATAATTGAGGACAAGATATACTCTATTACCACAATCAGATAAACATATGTGCATAGGAAAGCAAGGAGATTCATTGAGGAGACCTATAAACACATTCATTGGACCACTTGTAATGCATCAATTCATTTTATAGAATTTGGAAGGATTATCTGGATGAAACATGTCATGATGAGTGCTATGATTGTGCAGATGTTTATATGCACTTTTCATGTCTCATGGACATTCTAAGTTTTTTTAACGAAGGAATATCTCAATTTCAAGGAAGGGGTCTCTCAAACTTATGTAGGTGATATTTTCCTCCTCTTTCATCTTGTTGGAGAAGATACTTGAGTTGAATGAAATTCTAGATTATGATGTTGACTCAGTTGCATATGGAAGAATCTAAGACAAATCAAAGTAAGAGAGTGAAAGAAGTGTTGGTTCATAGCTTTTGAGCATAAGTATATTTGTCCTTTGCGGCACCTGTTATTAATATCATTTAATATGTTGACATTTAACCCTCCTACCCTTGGGGAAACTTACAAGATGATAAAAATTGCGATTGATGATAGTGACTCCCCTAGCATCCCATCACCAGCATGTTTAGCCCACTATTTAGCAAAGGTGATAACATTTAAACACCCAATTACAGATGAAAACATACGCAAGCTAATCCTAAATGTTTTGCAAAGAGGCCAAGGAGATTATCACCTATCAATGAGGAGGTGAAGGGTTTCCTTAAGGACTCTAAGTAAACTTATGTAAGAGAAAAGGCTGCAAAGACTTAGGTTGAGTGGGTAGAATTTGCTAGTACTAATGGCTACAAGAAAACAGTTAGAAACAATAGACTCATCTTCCACAAGATGAACCCATTGGATAATTTATAATAGCAACATAGAGGTATGACAATGCTACAAATAATTTTCTTTGTCCTTGTTTCTAATGTTGCTATTTCCTTTGTCACTGATAAGAAAAGTACCACTTATAGCATCATGCTCTCATCTATTCTATCAAGAGAAATAGGACCGTCTCTCAAATAACAAATAAGCTAGTTGTTTTGCACACTGCCATTTGTATTCAAGATTGCAAGATAACGTGATATCAAGACATACAGAAACACAATGGAATTTTGAACCTGAAAGGTCAAAGCAAATATATGATCAGAACATGCAGCTAAAATTGTTGGGATCCACTTGGAGAAGCCAAATGATTCAGGATCAGAAAGTCATGATGAGGAGCTGTTGGGACTAATGAGAATTGGGCTAAATTTTTCATTTTTTCATAGATTAATAAGTTAATAGTCTTACCATGAGAGGTTTTAATTTATTATGTTTCATATTTGCAATGTTCATTTTAGTTTTCAAGTTAACTGGATATGGATATCTTTTATTTCAGTAATGTTCAAAGTTATTTAAAAAAATAAAATTTATAAAATGCATAAATTTTTCTTGTATCTATATCTATTATATAGAGATATGCCATAATGAAACCTTAGAATTTTTCCCATACTAGAAATTCATCTCCATGTGCCTTATTTTTCTTTATAAGGAACTCCACGGAACACCAAAAAACAATAATATAGGACTATTAGAACTAATAGTACACTCCTCCAACAGTAATGCAAAAATAGATAGTCATTTTCCATGTCCTTGCCTATTTAGAAAGTCATTTTGGAGATGAAATGGAATTTCCATGAAGCAATATCAATTAAAGCCACTCACCTCAGAATGAAGAATGTAAATACTCAATTGCTCTACTTACAATGATTATAACACCCAAATACAAGATAAAACTGTTTGCATATTGTAGCAGCACTTACAACATTAAAGATTGATAAATTAATTATTAAGGCTTTGAGATGTAAAGATTGCGCCATAAAAATAAAACTATCACATACTATGCTAATATCTCTGTATAATTTGTGTACTTTTTATGAAAATTGTTGAAATTAAGTATACACTAATCTAGTTATTAGAAAACTTAAAATAAACATAACTAAGAGCTCAAACTGGGATTCTAACTCAAACTTAGAACATCAGGAAAAATAGAAAATACCTTGTAAATGTTTTGCTATTGACTAGATTCTCAATTTTAGAGAGCTTTGATTCACTTTTCTCTTTGGCTACTAAAGTAGTCTCCCTGCCTTGTGAATCTGATTCTACTACAACATCATCCTGCAATAAATAAATAATATAAATCTTCCCTTGAACAGAGCACATAAATCCATAAGTCATACCAAGTAAGTTTTAATTATACTTGAGTGTTACATTGTTTTCTTTCAAAAAAAACATTTTAAAATTAAGCTGGATATTCATCATGGCAATTTTTTAAAGATAAATTGCTTATAGATGTGTATTCTTACCTTAAGTACTACTGCTCCTAGAATATTTTCTTCATGTTCCTACTCCTCTGTACAATTCAAAAAAAAAGGTTTTAATGGGAAAAGAAAGTTGTTAAATCATTGTCTATCAAATCAAGTCAAGTTCCCTTTCATTTGCATACTATTTCCAATATTCATTCATGTATAGAAAATTCAAAATATAAGCTTCTCTTTTATAATTCACGTCCCAAATATATGCTACAAACTACTCTACGAATTACATACATTCTTATAATTTGAAGTTCCCTTTCATTTTTACACTATTACAATTTTAGTTTTTCCTTGTCTTGATTTTATAAGTTATATACACAAATTCAAATACATCCATACACTTATTCGTCATACAACATTGCACACTAAAGTGCAATAGCTAGTTACTAAGATGCTAGTTAAATCTATGGTACATGTGGATCATATATGAATATAGGCTGAGTATTTCCAGCAACATTGCTTTTTTAGTTGGATCCTAAAAATGCTGCAACTTATGTTCTTCTCTAAAACATACGTACGGGATTCAAATAGTAAAGAGATTGATGAAAGATAGAGGAATTAAAAAGATACCTGGATGTAGTTGGATTGAAGGCGGTAGGAGACATATCACATCCACAAACATGGCAGAGCTATGCAAAGTAGGAGAAATTGGCTTGGCAAATGAAGGCAGCAGGGTATAAAGAATCATTTATCTGCCACCATAGTGAAAAGTTAGCAATTGCATTTGGTTTGTTAAACATGGCCCCTAGTACAACTATTAGAGTTGTTAAGTGGTGCAGGAGCACCTTGTGACTCCATCAAACATTTTTGTGAAATTTGAATTTCCAAATGAAAAATAATTGTAATAGGACATAAAGAGGTAAAATTTGATGTATTTAAAAAGTCTTAAATAGGTCTTTATGTGCTGAAAGAAATGATATTGCAAAAATTGTAAAAATTGCCAATTTGTAAAAAAGGCAAAAAATCAGAAAATGTACAAAAAATAGGGAAGACCAAAGGTCATGAGGCAGTTTAGTTAGTTTTATTCATTGGAGGAAGTTGTAAAGGTAGGGAAACATCTATATGAGCATGTAAAAGGCGAGCAAGTGGCCAAACATTGTATTCTTGAAGAGTATTTGATAAATAAAGAACCCTATTCTTTAAATTATGAGTTTTCTTACTTTATTTTACTCATTTATTGGTTTTGCACAGTAACTCCAGACTTAGTTCTTCAATTTACTTAATATTAAAGAGAAGTATCTTCAATTCAAAACCATTTTGAAGGAGTTTGAATAAGTAAAACATATGTTTGAGTTAATTCCTTGCATATTGGTCTGTAAACCCTCATAACAGGGTTTGAGAGTCTAGACAGTAAATCATGTCTACCCCACCTAATTAGGTCTTGCAGATCAATAGGGTAGGTCAGTTTTGGATGTTGTAGGTTGTGTGTTTGTTGAATAATGCAGGGGAAACAAGAAACTCAAAGTTTGGTTGCAGGTTTCTCAGAAAAATGGAGTTTTTCTATGTGAATTTGATGGCTCCAAGTGGTGTTTTGAAGGAAAAAAAGTATTCAATGGTTGAGGAATGCTTGGACTACCTATGCAGGCATATTTATACATTTTTCAAATTGTGGCAGAGCAGGTAAAGGTTGGAAGTATGGTTTTCTAACAAACCCTCACTCTTTTGTCTTAAAAAGCCTAGAATCAAGGGTTTAAGTGTTCAATGCGTTATTGGGACCTTTAGTCTATAAAAATGGATGATTAGAAGGTTTTGAGGCTTGATACAATGCTGCTCGAGGTTACTTGGTAATTTCAAGTTGAAATCAAGGTGGTCACTTTGTATTTTTGACCTATTTTGATGCCTAAAACGTAGGACAGTCAAATGTTCAGTAATTTCTTTCAAAGCAGTGATATCTGATAAAGAGGTATGTGAATGTATGTCTGAATGAGTCACTGAATATGTATTGGCTTTTTCATTATACATTGTGATTGAAGTGTAATCACCCGATTCAATGTTTTGTTCACCTACAAGGAAAATGGAGGTTTGATGGCTTAACATGGTAAATCTGATTAAACAGAGGAAAGAATGATACTTAATGCTTTGGAACAGTCAAGTTAATGATATTTTAGTTGGCTCTATGATAGGTTAAGGTTTGAAAGGCAGGTTTGAAGGATTTGAGGTATTGAGCAAGGATTACTCAATGTGAAAGTTGATGTTTTAACTGTTGAAACCAAGGATACTACTAGAACAATGGTATGTGAATAGGATCTTGATTTTTTTTAGTTAAATTGATGTAGAATATAGTGGATTGAAGGCATGGTGTTAGTTTGAAAGAAAGAAAGTATGTTTAGTAGTCTATTGCCTTGGAAAAATGTGTTGTATTGAAGAGGAAAAGAATGGAGAAAATGTTGAATGGTTCAGGATTTCTTATCAAGTTTTTGGATTTGTTCAAATGGTGCTAGCAGAGTTGTTTTGATTCTATTAAGAGTGTGGATTATTGATTTTGTGGAATAGTTGATTGGTTTCCTTAGAATGAAAAGTTTGTTGATCTGATGCATTGTAGTGAATTTGAAGAGATATTGCTGAAAAGTTAAGTGATTCATTGGTGATGTTTAATTTGATCCTCTCCAAATGGTTTTGGACAGAAGTCCCCTAGATGAATGATGGATGTTGAATGATGCTCTTGCATCATTAAGAACCTTCAAGTATGTTCTCATTGCCACAATGCATATCCATCTACACAGAAGATTCTATTTCCATCTAGCACATCCATCATCTATGGATCCAAATGCATTGTCTCCCTCCTACTTTAGGCCTTCATCCAAGGTTGTAGTGCAACCAAGTTATCATTGTATCAAACAAATATATATTAATAACCGAATGAAAATAAAGCATCTAGAGTAAAGAGCTGGGTAGCAGCAAATTCAAGAAAAGTCTCATGAAGCTCGTCAATTGGAGGCTAAGCTAAAGGTCCCTTGATTACATTTTAAATGCCATGGCTCTCTATAATTTCAAAGTGTTGTGATTCTAGGCATGACCCTATTTACAAAAATCTAAAACTGAAAACTTGGAAACCCAAACAGAAACTCTGAACTTAAGTCCAAGACCTCTAAAAATTTGAAATCCAAAATGTTAAGAAAATTGAAACATCTAGAAATTATAGGACTCTTGCGGTACAACTTACTAACAGCATATACAAGCTTCATTAAAATTTGAACTGAAATTTTCTTGATCTAAATTATATAATCATACAATATAGTATATACTGTAGATAAGATAACACTTAAGGAATTTATGCAATCGTACAATATTATGTTATATTTGGCACTTTGTAAACTCACATAATCTAAAAGTGTACCCTTAGAGCTTCTAAGAAAATACTGATCAATACATCATACCCCACAACTTAGGCAATGACTATTCATTTTACTAAAATGGGCATTAGATGTTGAACTTACACCCTGATGTTTTATGACAAACCTTGAATTTTTAAAAATTGGCTAAGTATTGAGCTGAAAGGCTTTTTTGGAAGTTTTCATAAGCATCTCCTTTCTTATAGGTCATAGAGAGCTAAGACCACTTTTTAACATCATGAATTGCAACTATATTTTTATATTTACAAAGTAATTTTAAATTATGAAGAAACACTTAAGTATTTATTTTATAGGATAATAACAAGCTGGAAATAACTTTTGACTTTTCCCTTGGCATTGGCAACCCCTAAAACCCATTTGAATATGCTACAATAGGATGTAACACAAATAGCCATTTCAGACTCTCAATTTACACTTTGCAGTCCGATCAAGTTAACTTTGATAGCATTGTCCTAGAGGAACTTGAATGTGTAGTGGGAATTTCAAAAGCTGACTCTGAATTAACCATTTCTATGTTTAACAAATTAACCCTCATAATATGTTGTTTTATACAGAATTAATTTGCAGTCCCAAATGGTCAATTTAAAATATAAAAGAGTATAGTGAAAGGTTAACTAATCATCCAAGTATTAATGCTACACATTCTATATTGACTGTAAATTCACCAAACAATACTTCAAAATCCTTACTTTATTGCAAGGTTCATTATGCAGTTCAGAAATGAAAGAATGTACTTTTATCTAATTTTGCAATTGATTTAATGGTTAAGGAGTCTGAATGCTTCAAGATTTTAACACTCTAAAAGAAAAAAATTCTATTTAGTGCTTGTTTAGTTGTAACTATCCAGTAAATATGGTTGTATGCCACTTCATTTGGAAACTAAGGCTATCAGGGACAACATGAAGATAAAGTAAAAAGGGTATGGTGCCATTGTGAATGTTTTTACAGTTGATTTGACTGGGGCATTCGGGAGATTATGGTTTCTATGGAACCCTAGTTCAATTCAAGAAAATCTTTGGGATGCTAAGGATAATTGGTTAGCAGTATTTGCAAGTAGGTACACTTGTTAGGACTCTGACATTGTCATTAGTGTATTTAGATCATTTTATGGGAATATGAGGAAATCATGCATAAAACAGATAACTTATGTCAAGAACCAACACTTGCAGGATAGATATATTATAGCTAGGTATTTTAATTCAATTCTCAAGCTCTCTAGAAAAGTTTTGTTGTTCAACTTAGTCTCATCTGCTTTAGTCCACAAATGAATTTGGCAAGTTAATTTTGGGGAATAGCCTCTAGGATGTCTGCCCCAAATTTGGTAACTTCATGTGAAGCAACAAATTTGGAGGCCAGAGTTTGTAGTTGAAACATTATAATTGTTGCAAGGTAGCATTGAATTAGAGGCTATAATATTGACCAAAACCAACTCTTGCATACAAAAACTCATCAAGAAAAGCTAATGCCCAGAATCCCTCCAATTAGATTTTATCAAATACATCTGCTATAGCATGTAATGTAAATAAGCAATAATATCCCTCGCTGCTTAGCCTGGGAGAGTTGAAGATAGTCAAGAGAGCTGATATATCTTAAGGATATTTAGGAGTACCAACAAAGACATTGTTTAAATGTGAGTAACAAACAAATGTTGGTTGTGATGGATTGTTTTACGAAGATAATAACTAGGTAACCTTGTTGCAAGATTGGTATTATTTTTTTGTTAAAGCATTATAGAATGGAACTTCTAACCAAAAAAAACAAGGAATAAAAGATATAAGTTTGACATAATGGATCTCACCATCTGAGTAAAGATAATCCTGCAAACTTCCATTGGGCATGTATGCATACACTAATAAACAATGGTCTAGATCCACATAGTAACCAATTAATTCAAGTAGGTAGGGAGAATGGAGTCTACTTAGCATGTCTACCTGCAAAATAATATAGCCATATTTCACAAAGTCAAGCATGTGAAGCAACAATACATTGGAAATTCCTTACTCCATATATATTAAAAAAAAAAAAAATTACCTCCACTCTAAATTTATGTTCCCCTTGCTTGCCATGTCTATCAAGTTATTTTATTGTTGCAACTCTGTCATCTAGTAGTATTCCTATATAAACTGAGCCAAAACCCCCATGGCCAATCAAATTGGTTGAACTAAAGTTGTCGGTGGCAAACTGAAGTTGTCTATATGTAAAAACCTGTGCTCCTGTGTGTATAGTATTCACATGCATGGAAGAGAGAATGTGATCCCTGGAGCTTGCATCTAAGTCTGATACACTAATAATTATCCCCATAATGAAAAACCTAATAATGCAATACACATCCCCTTAAGCTATCACCACCTAGAAATTAAAACATCTCGATGAAAAATTAAACAGAGACAAACATTTGTGTTTGCTTCGACAGAAAAGCAAGGAATAAAGGTCCTCTTATAGCCCAAGATTCCTAGTGCTCTGGGAAACTGACCATGCAAAGACTATAGTAGCTTATGCAACGTATGATGTGCAACTAGTGTGCAAGCAAGAAAAAATTCAGAATGTCTGGAATGTGAAGCTACACTATCTTATATAGGAGCAAGTAATGAATAATTTATTAATTAGGCTTGAAGATTTGAATAGTGTAAACAATTTGTCGAGGTTGAGGACTCAACAAGTAGGTTGAATCCATATGCAAGGAGCTCGGTAGGCATGGACATAATACATATGGCTTGTAGTTAACAACTTAAGGTAAATGGATATTAAGTCTAGCATTGATGCAATGCAGTCAAGTTGTGCTGACAACCAAAGGTTAATTGCAACTAATATTTAGTTGGCATTGATGGAATATGTATAACTAGAAATTATGACTATAAGGTAGATTTCCAGTAAGCTTATGATTGATAGAATACATCGACTTATGGTAACAACAGCTAGATCACAACTAGGTTTGGAAAAGCAACATATGTGAATATTTTACTACAAATTTTGTAGAGTCCCACTGATCGCCAAAGGATCTTCCATAGACAAAATAAATGTGTTATATTTATATATGCATATTATTCATTGAAAAGGTTCCACAAAAATGTAGTCTTGGTTTCTGTAATAGAAGTTGAGATTTAATCACCCCTACTTGTCAGTACAAAAAAGGCTATTACTCTATTTCTTAAGTTACCTCTCTAGAATTCTAGATTGGCCTTGTACTTGAGTGTTTTGTTGAGCATTTTTAAAATGAACCAAAGAGTAATTATTACATCTTCAAATAAATTTTTTTCCTCTATTTCTAAAATTTACTTGTCCAGTGTTCTTATTTCGCCTTGTATTAGAGCATTGTGGTTGTAACCAAAGAAACCCTCTTCCCTTTAAAGCATATCTATTTCCTAGGTTTCCATGTCTTAGCATTCTAGCCTACCCCTAAATTTGAGTGTTCTATAGAGCACTGTGGATATAAACCAGAGAAACCAAAAAAGAAAAAACATAATTAAATAATATTAATGATCTGTTCCTTAAGTTTACCCAACTAACATTTCATTCTACTCTTGAATTTGAGTGTTCTGTAGAACGTTGAGAATATGAACCAGAAAAATCAATGAAGAAAACAAAAATGGAGGATACAGGGAGCCTCACAATCATCAACAACTCTTCATACCCATATAAAGAAAAAAAAATTGAGCAGAAAATCACCTAGTGTGTTGGAATGGTGGTAAACTTCATCGCTTAAGGGAAATGCAGCTTCCATTCTTTTTTTCAGCATTTGCAGCCATAACAGTTACCCCCAATTGCTAGCAAAGTTGCAGCCATCAGACCGAAAATGACTATAGCTATTAAAATGGGTCTTTCTGCCTCATTACGGGTATTTGGCTCTCTTTGCATTGTTAGTGATGCAACAGTTGGAGCAGAACCAGGAAAACGAAAATGCATGTCGAATGAGGGAGGGAAAATGAAAGAGGAGTGGGAAATGAATTTATTTTAGAATGTTTTTTTTATTGTCTTAACTTGAGACAATTAGAAAATTAAAAATATAATTTAAATATTAAATAGATATTTAAGAAAAAATGATCAACACAAAATTGATTTCATAGATTATAAAAATGAGGTTCAATAATGAAAGAGACTATAACATCTATAAAAATGATCAACACACAACTAATTTCATAGATTATAAAATAATTCTATTTTTAAAAAATAATTAACAATATAAAGTTTGAAAGAGAAAATTTTTGCATACCAAAAGCGATCATTGTTATTTATATTTCACATTATTAAGATGGTCAAGTATATCAGCAAGAAAAGATAGAAGTGAATCAATTTTCATGTTTAGGGAAAAAACTTCATTTTTAGGGAAAAATGTTCTTTTTTTTAAGGGAAAAATCTTCGTTTTCAGTAGACTCAACCATTATGTTTCTACAATCCATGTAAATTGAATCTAATTGCTTCTAGAAATAACTACTTGACCTTACATTTTTAAGGAACTACTTCTAGAAATAATTACTTTTACAGACATTAAGTTTCTACAATCCATGTAAATTGAATCTAATTGCTTCTAGAAATAATTACTTGACCTTTTGAAATGAAAGTGTCTGCAAGATAGCCCTCAAAATGCAATTGGATTGTTTAAATCATATTTTATAAGTAAAATTGACCACAATTACTCTTTGATATATTTGACATGCTAACACAACAAGAAAATCAAACTGGCTTCAAATCGTAGTTAAAAACATTAATGATTCATTCACATAATGAGTAATAAAAGTTAAAGAATGTAAATGTTAATTTTTTTTATAAAATATGTGAAGGCCTTAAGACTGCACCGAGAGGTAATGCCTTCCACGCAATAGGTATTTTTGGTGCACCAAGCAACCTAGGCATCAAAATGGCCTGCTTAGGTAGGGGTCCATGAGGGGGGCTTAAGCTCTATGGATTATGACCGAATTTTTTAAAAAAAAAAAAGAATAGAGTAATAGTCATTTATTTCATCATTTTTATTTATTTGATATTAGTCATTTATTTAGTCATCTTTATTTGTCTGATATTAGTCATTTAGTTGTGATTTTACCCAATGACCAAATTAGTCACTTATAAATGACCAAATTAGTCATTTATTTTCCAAATACTACTAGTGTTAGTCACGTGACTAAAAGTTTTAGTCATGTGACTAAAATTTTTAGTCACGTAGTCATTTATTTACCAAATTCTACTAGTGCTAGGTATGGACAATAACCTTAACAACTCTACCTTCAAGTAGTATGCAAGTTGAAACAAGGAATGATAGTGTCCCGCAAGAAAACATAATTCACATTCATGAGGACCTAGCAAACTTACAACATCAATGTGAAAAATGACAACATTTCAACTGTTGCCATCCTTACTATAGGAAACACTCACCGCATGCTTGAAAGTGAAGATGGCCTTGACCTTATAAAAAACATAGTTCAAATCTTTGGAAACCATCTCACCTCAATAACTAGTTGTCCCACAAGCAACGTCACAAGCCAAGAAGGAACTCAAATTCCTCCCACAAAAATTGACTCAATGCCTACCTATACCAACACTCAAGTCACACTAACAATGCAACAAACTAGTAATGTGATTCCTTCCTTGGGTATTCCCGCTAGCATCCCTAGTTCCTATGTGTAATCGCATGTTATATCTTCTACTACCTTACCACCTATAAGCATTCCATTCACTTGTCCCTCAAACACATACACCCCTTCACCATTTTCACTTCCATCTCATAACACAAACAATGACCCTCTCATAACTCAACTCTTCCAAACTATTTCATCCCTTCAAAAGTGGATTTCCCCCATCAATCAAAATCAAAATGGTCCACCTACATATTATGTCAAAATCAGCCCATTGTCCTTGGGGATATTGTGAACACCGATGCCACAAGGTGTAGAGGTACCTAGATTTGAGAAATATGGAGGAAAAGGAGATCCTTCTAACCATGTTAATGCTTATACTACCTTATGTAGTGACTTTGTCCTTGATGATAAACTTTTGGCTAAGCTTTTCCCTAGGTCCTTGAAAGATACTTCCTTGGAATGGTTTTCTTCTTTACCGAACAACTCAATCTGTTCATTCAATGAAATTGTTGAGGCATTTGTAAACCATTTCCAAGTGCATATGACTCCTAAGATGACCTTGGCCGATTTGATGAGATTCAAGCAAAAAGAAGAAGAAAAGATAACCGACTTTATCTCATGCTATCAATCACTTTATTCACAAATCGATGTCAAGGTTCCCGACCCTCACCTTCAAAAGATGTTCATAGAAAATTTACAATGCAAGATCCAAGAAAAGGTTACCATGATGAAATTTCCTTCCTTTATGCACTTGTGTACCACCCTCCATGATTATCAAAATTCAGTTAGTAGTCGAGATACAAAATCCACTTCTAGCTAAACGGAGAAGCCCCAGTCCGCAAACCAAAACAATTCCCAACCTTTTAGAAAATAGAACAAAGGGTTCATTCAATTCAAGCCCCTTCAACAAACAACTTAGACTATCAATAACCAATTATTTGTCGTTAAAGCTATAATACCCTTTAGCTATGGGGACCTGAAAAGACAATTCACTCCCTTACCCGATACCCTTCATAACACAATGACCCAAATTTTAGAACAACAAATGATTACCTTGCCTCTCATCAAAACACCTGATCTTAATAAGCCTTTACCCCTGAGCTTTAGATCAAATGCGTATTGCCACTATCACCGATAAAATGGACATGATACAGAAGATTGCAAGTGTCTTAAACATCTTGTGCAAGACCTCATTGATTTCGGTCGTTTTTTGGTTGGAGGTGCTAGTGATCAAGGAAATAAGTTTGCTGCCCCTTCTAACCAAAACTTGCAAATTTTCACCAACCCCATGCCAAAACATAGTATTTCAATTTCTAAATCTAGTCAAACTACAAAGAATGATGTGATGAATGTCGATATAGATGATGATAGTAATGATTCTATTCAACATGATTCTATAGATAATGATCCTATGGATGACATGGTAGGAGTGATAGACGTCATTCCTCATAATTGAAGAACTAAAAATCCTCTTGACATTGCTTTCTCCTCGAAGGATATACTTAAACAAGCACCCATTGATCCTCTTTACATAGTTCGTCATATCTATGACAAGCCCACTAATGGGATACTAATAAATCCTTCCTGTGGAGAGAATATGATCACTAAAGAATTCTTACTTTTGTATGAGTTTTATCAAGACATATACGATAAACTGAACGCATGGATCAAGACACCTAATGGTTTTTCTTTCCCTACGATGGGATCAATCACTCTTCCCTTGCAAATAGGACCAAAGACATTAGATGTCTCATTCTCCATCATCCCACAGTCAGACCAATTTCGTGTGAAGCTAGGCTATCCCTAGCTTCGATCCATGAATTTTTTCCCTTCGGTTGTACATAAATGCTTAAAGTTTCCCTTTGATAATGAAGTTTTCACTGTCCATCATAGTGGCTTTAACCCTTTGTCCTCCAAAGGAATTTTTTCCTTAGATTTGATAAGACTTTTTTTTATTTTCCTATTAAAAGTTCAAGGAAAAAAAGATAGCAGAACTATCCCTTTGAAACATGTCCCCATCCACCACTAAGCCTACTATCCTTGACAAAACCATGCTTAAACCTAGAGAAATTCCAAACAACCAAGATCAACCCAAGATAGAACCTTCCCCTACCTCCTACAAAAGACCAAGAGACAATGAAAACAACACCATCACACCTCATAGAATAAAACAAGTATACAAATTCAAAGAGAAAGTGATTGAACAACCTCTCGTGGTTCCTTTCATTCCTCCTCTTAGGGAAGAAAAGAAACCTATGGTTGATCAACCCACTTCTACACAAACACAACTTGAAAACAAAACTAAAAGAAACATAGGTGCTTGAGAGAATAGGCATATACATCATTCCCTTGCTCACAGGTTACATGAAGGATTAAACAAAGAAAATCAAGATCCAAACTTGATTGAAGTAGTGCACAATAACTCTACTCTCGCACCAACACAAAACAATCCAATACAACACAATCAACAAGAGTTGAAATCTTCCATGGATATTATCATTCGACCTCCTATTGTGATCAACATAGACGATGATAACGAGGTTGCTAAAATTGATGAAGAGGTGCATACTGAATTGAATACATTTTCTTCCTCTTCCATGAGCTTAGATGAAAAATCTCCTACAAAAAGTGTTGAACTTGGTACCGATCCTAGTTTGACACTTTCTATTGTCCCTTTGGCTAGTTTTCCGCCTTTGGTATATAAGGAACATGATTGGGATAGGGAGGACCTACTAATAGGTTGACTCGCAATTTCCTTACTAGTCTTTTGAATTATTTACTTTTCTTTTGTGTGATTTCATGTGTGTAATGTAATCCCTCATGATGTTCTATTTGATGTTCTCTCTCTCTTTGTGAAATTCCTCTATTTGTACCTTCATTCTTCTCTATGTCATCAATCTTTTACTTTTCGCTTTTCATCATTTCATTTGTCTTGTTTTTTTTCCTTTTGTAGATGATGCAAGGCATCAAGACATTCATGTCTATTCCATGTTGACCCAAAATATTTTATTTTCATTATCTTTTCATTTTCTTTGTGTTTTCCTTTTGGGGATGACGCAAGGCATCAAGACATTCATGTTTCTTCCATGTTGACCTGGAAGGTTGTTCTTTCTTTTCGCTATCTTTGTGTCATTATTCTAGTTCTATGTGTATTTGGGGAACGATGATAGTTCAGGGCTCTCTTAAAAACATTGCAGCAAGACATACTGACCCCAAATCCATAGATCCCTTATGTGTTAAATGGTGTTTTCATTTTGGGGGAAACTCCTCTCTTTTCTTTTTCTCTTACATGACATAGCTTCACTTGGAAACATATGATTTGGTTCCAAGTTAGATCCCATGTCATCTTTATTGGTAGCATTTATCATTTTCTACTTTAAAGTAATTACTCACAACATGGTGTTTAGTAATTTCTTTAAAGTGGGGGCATACATTGGTATTATTCTTTTACATTTTTCATTTTCACGGTTCATGGTGCAGTTTTCTTACTTCATACAATGTGTTTCTCACTTTGTGGATGGCATTGGGTGTGATTTCCCTCAAGAGAATGATCTCTCTTAGCATATTACATTCCTCTTAGTGGCTTGATGTGACACACTGCATCCCCTAAGTTGTGAATCTTCTATTCTTTGATTAGTCCTCTCTTAGAGACATTAGGCACAATGTTCCCTAAGTTAAGACCTCACATGAACTAAGCAAGAATCCTTTGAACATTCCCTATTTTTGTATTTTTCATTTGTAGTTATATGGACACCTTGCGTAACATAGCTTGCATGCATGTAGAGCCATCTATTTTTTTCATGAGCTCCAAGAATACAAAGTTTTTCTTGTCTCATGAAGCTCGAAAACCACTTTTGTGGCGCCTTATTAAAGTTATCAGGGGGTATAACTTTGTTTATGGTTTAAGCAAGAAGCCCAACCAAGGCATGAATCTCCCCATAGCCACTTGTATGTGTGTGTGAGTGCATACCAGCCATGAGTGTATTTTTCTCACCTTCTAGGACTTCTCACCCAGCGGACAGACAGGAGTTTCATTGCCTCAGAGTGAGTGTGCATTTCTTGGACAAATAGTCTAGATCTGATCCTCATTGCAATGGAAAAATGATGAAGCTTGATTCGACTCTTTTATCTTTTACCTTTTCTCTTTTTCATCTTTGACAATGTATGCTTGTTCTTTGAACATGTTGCTCTTTATCATTCTCATGTGTGTTCTTTTATGCCTATGTTGGTTTTTCATGGGATCTTGATCCTAGGGGCTTGATCACCCCTTGTAATTATTTTCGTCCCATCTTACTACAATTGGTACACTTGGACCCCTCTTGATGTGTATTTTTCTACTTTAGTGTGAGTTTGAAGCAAGATCATCCACTCACTAAAGTGGGGGCTAAATGTAGTGTGAAAAAATGTTGTCAAGGACATTTTCACACTTGTTTGGGCCCTCCTTGTGAAATTGAGCATAATTTTGCCTTGATTTAGTGTTGTAATGTGGTCGAGACATTCACATTAGGTCTTGGGCCCTTGTGAACTAATCGATTTAAATGGTACCTTGTTAAAGTGTTGTGAAGGTTTGTAACACACTTTCACACTTTTCTAAGATTTTCATTAATAGTTAGGATTTCTTATAGTTTAATTGGCCTTATTTTACATCCACAAGCCTCATTTATTGCATCTTTTTGAGGATAATCCCGATACTAATCATTAGCCAATCATAATTAAGGTGTTTCAAGTTTGAATGGCCTATATTTAGTGATCTGGGACTCATTCACCACCTTGGGAAAATGAGTCCCACCTAGATCTTTTGGTCCCAAACTTGGTTTCACACATTTCTAAGAATTTTTAAATTTGGTCCCAAAAATTAAGCTTGGTGGGACTCATTCACCACCTTGGGCGAATGAGTCTCGTGTGGTCCAAAATCAAAATTAATTCAAATTTCTGGTGGGATTTTATTCTCCTAGATCTGATGTCAGCTTGTAGTATTGCAATTTTGGGAATTCTTGCATAATTAAGTATAAATACAAGGTTCTTTCACTCATTTTCATCCCAAGAATTCAAGTGTTCATTCTTATGAAATTTTGAGTTCACAAGCATTCACAAGAGCATTCAAGAGAATTCAAGGGTAGATTATCAAGCACTTTAGAGCAGTATTCAAGCATCAATCATCATGTTTGTTATTGTGCTAACAATTGTAGTTTAGGGTTTATTATTCAAGCAAGTGTTTCATTCAAGATCAACATCATTCAAGCAATAATCAAGATCTACATCCATTGCATCCATTTCAAACATATTTGAAGCACTTTATTGCAAGGGTTTGGTGAGTTGCAACATTGTCATTTTTTCCTTCATCATTCTCCATTCCTATTTGATTTCATTTCAAGGATTGATTTCCAAAACGTGGTTTGACCAAGGAAAACCCATATCCACTAACCCAACAAAATTTTTCCCTCTCCTTTGTTTGTTATTTGTAGGTCCAAGTTGTAGATTTCCTAAGGAGCAAGCTAGGAGAAAATTTGTCAAATCATTCAAAGTTGTCAAAGTTGTCATCAAGCCTTGGAGAACATTAGAGATCACCTAGAAGTTGCAAATTAGGGTTTCGGATCCAAAAATAACTCAACAAAAGCAAAGCAGATAGAGAAGAGAAAGAACAACCTTTAAAGCTTCAGAAAAGCCCAACTAGATTGATTTGCCACTTCTAGAAAATGAGTCACAATTCCAATCAAAATTTAGATTCTTGTAGATTCAAATACCCTTTTTGGCAGATTCATCTTCCCACACAGTTTTCCATAAAATGGACTGATTCACCCATCTTGGCAAATGAGTTCCAGTCAACATTAAAGTTTTTTTTTTTAGTCTTCCAAACCTCCATCTAGCCATTCCAGATTTCCAAGTGCATACCTTCCTTTCTACAATTGTCAATTTCATTTCATTCACTTTTCTAGGTCACTTAGTGTTACTTGGCATTCAATTAGGGTTTTGCATTGTATTTTTCTTTTGATTTGTCTTTCCAAGTCTAAACTTGGTGGTGAACCCCTTATTAGATTGTATTCAACCCCTAGAACATCCCTCTTTTAATATTTCTTTCTCCTTTGCATTGAGATCTCAAGGGTTGTTCTTGAGTGAAAGTTAGTGAAAATTGTCCTTTTCTAGGTCATAAACCGTAAGATAGACAAGCAAAACAATTTTTCCACCTTTCATTCAAAAAAAAATTGAGTGAATATGGGAAGGTAATAAGAAACAAGGAAAGACTAGTTTTCAAAGGATTTGCTCAGGTAGAAGGTATTGATTTTGAAGAAAATTTTAGTTATGTGTTCAAATTAGAAGTAATTAGGTTGTTCTTGGCATATTTAGTCTATAACAATTTCAAAGTATATTAGATGGATTTCAAATCAACATTTCTCAATGGAAATCTTGAAGAGGAAGTGTATATTAAGCAATCTAAAGTGTTTAAGTTGTCTAAGAATGATGCTTATGTTTGCAAATTAAAAAGGCATTCTATGGAATCAAACAAGCCCCTAGGGCTTGGTATTCTAGATTGGACAAGTACTTGTAGTAACAAGGATTCAAAAGAGGGATTATAGATAGCAATATTTACATCAAGACAAAAGGTGAGTATCAATTGATTGTTGTTGTCTATGTTGATGATGTTATTTTTTGTGGTAGCAATGACAAGATGTGCAAGGAGTTTGTAGAAGAGATGCAAAAGGAATTTGAGATATCTATGCTAGGTGAATTATCATTTTTCCTTGGTTTACAAATTTCTTAGTCAGATAAGGGAATTTTTATATCACAAACCAAGTATGTCAAGGAGATGTTGAAGAAGTTCAAGATGGAAGACTACAAGTGAGTTAGTACACCAATGGTGATAGGATGTAAGCTAAGAAAGGATGATGAGTCATCTAAAGAAAATTAAAATTTGTATATGTCAATGATTGGAAGCTTTTTATACTTTATTGCATTCAAACCTAAAATTATGCAAGAAATATGCATGGTTTCAATATTTCAAGAAACACCTAAATAAACACATGTAAAGGTTGTAAGAGATTTTTTAAATATTTGAAAAATATCATTGACTATGATTTGTGGTATCCCAAAGGTGATGATTTTACTCTATTTGCTTACGCTAATATTGATTGGGTAGGAAGTGTTTATGACATAAAGAGTACTAGTGGTGGGGCATTCTTTCTTAGAGATAGACTTGTGTCATGGCTAAGAGAGAAACGAGATTTAATATCCTTGTCAATAATAGAAACATAATACATTTTTGTAGCATCATGTTGTACTCAAGTTCCTTGGATTCAAAAAAAATGTTGAAGGATATAAAAGTTGAGTATAATGAACCTACTTCCATTTTTTGTGATAATACAAGTGTAATTAATATTTTTAAGAATTCAGTGATGCATTCAAGGTCAAAGAATATCTCAATCAAACATCATTTTCTGAGAGAAAAAGTTGTAGATCAAGAAGTCAAATTAGAACATGTGGTTACTAAAGATCAGATTGCAAATATCTTAAAAAAACCTCTTCCCAAGGAGACATTTGAGTATCTAAGATAGAAGGTAGGAGTGACAAATTCTTCTTCCTTTCAGTAAATATTTAGATAAAGCATAGGTTCAAGGGGAGTAATTCTTTACTCTACCCTTGGAGTATTTCCCTAGGGGGAGTGTTGTAGAGAGTTACTATTGCCAGTATTGTTGATTCATAAAGGGAGAAGAACAAAGGGGGAGTATTATGGAATGAGTATTGTCATGTTACTTTTCCATTGATGTCAAAGGGAGAGAATTACAGGAGGAGTTGAAGAATTGAATAAAGGTGGAGAGAATTCAATGTATGTTTCCATCAATGAAAAAGGGGAAGATTCTTACAAATTGTTGTCATTGATGTCAAAAGGGAAAACTATTGTCATTAATTTCAAAGCTCTACATTGGGGGACACTGTTGTATTTCATTGGTTTGTTCATGTTTGCATGTTGTGATGTCATTTTGGTATTCATCTAGAGCATATTGGTGATCATGTTTGGTGAGAATTTTGTGCACTTGGTATAGTTTTATCCCTAATTCATTTAAGTGCTAAGTATTTTTCTTTGTCATGCACTTTATGATCTATTTCTTCATTAACTAGCTTTTGGTAGTTTATAGTCAGTTAAGTTATAACTGTGTGAGTAAAATATGTGTAATGAATGACAAACACACCTAATAAGACATTATATCAAGAGATTTAAACAACATTTGATCTAATTAAAGCAAAAAATCTCTTAAAAGTGTCCTATTGCTCTCTATCTCCAAAGATTTATTAAAGCATTGTGGCTCTTAGATTGTATAAGCACTGTGACTATTAAAATGCCAATCTAGAGAATGAGATATTGTAAAATGTAGGAATCTAATCCTATGTAATGATTGTTAAATGATATGTTGATGATACTGTGGATGATATTGACATGAAAATGATAAAAGAACTACTATAAACTAAGATGCAGCTAAATGAAAAGACATGATTATGATTTCTATTCTAAAATGATTTGTTATTGCTATTGCTCAAATGCTTCATTGCTCTAATGCTATTTCTGCAAAGTAAGATTTCACAAAGTTGGGATCTATTTCCTGTAGAAATAAGTTGTATTTATAGATTCTTGGCAACACATTTGTGAAGGGGTAGCAAGTAAGGGCCTGGATTTGATTTGAAAGATTCAATGGTGAAGGATGAAGAAGCCTGAGATGATTATGGAGATTGTTCCTCCCCACAAAAACATTTAGCCGAAAGGATAGGAAAAATCAATGGAAGAAGATGAAGAATTTTTCCTATAATATGTCTCCAAATTTGTCCCTGAAGGATGAGTTGAATTAATTGGATATGAAATATCTTTTTTTTTTGTGGATATAGTGATTGAAAAGAGGAAATAGTTGTAGAAATATGCTTTAATTGAATATTTGGATTTATTCAAATTAGTAAAAGAGGATATTTAATTTAATAAAACAAACTATAGAACTCTGTTTATTAAATAAACATGGAAGAAATATGGTAATTAAATAAAACAAAGTATGTGAACTTGTTTATTTAATTTAGATGAAATAAAAAAGATAATTAAATAAAACAAGGTATTTGAATTTGTTTATTTAATTAAGAGGAAATAATATGATAAATATAGAAGAATTAAATGTGAACTATATAAATAAATATTTCTATTTATTTATAAGTAGATGAATTAAATGAGTCAATTAATCAAATAAATTGTATTTAATTAATTAGATTATCTAGACCATTTTTAGGTGTATACATTTTTCCCATCTTTGAAGTGATGTGTTTACACATTGCTTCAAAGAAAATTTTGCTGATGCTGCTAGTATTGACGAAAATAATTTTTATTATGCCCCAGACATTGATTTTCAGGTGATGATGGATATATGCCCCCTCGAGAGATAAATCGATGAATTTTTTTGATTTTTTTGGATTTTTTTTCAAATTTTTATGATTTTTGATGATTTATCTCCTGATAAAGAATATTGATTCCTTTAGTTGATTAAATGTTGCCCTGCTTTGCCTCCTTGTGTTTGATGATTTTTGATCATGTCAACGTTTGATTTGATACTGATTGATGATCCTAATAGATTAGAAGATTATTGATCTCATGATAGGTGAGATTTAATGATTGATTAATTGATTGATTGACCTCATGATAGGTGAGGATCAATGATAGATTGATGATTGACCTCATGATAGGCGAGGTTCATTGATAGATTGATTGAATGACCTCATGATAGGTGAGGTTTATTGATAGATTGATATTTGACCTCATGATAGGCGAGGTTCAATGATAGTTGCTCACGATATTTTATCAAAGCCTCACCAGATTCAATTAGATTGATAGGATGATTTATTTTTGATTGATTGATAATATTGTTGATTTGCGATATGTTATGATCATAGGAGGATTTTAGAGTTCTTCCCAAAGATGTGGGACATGATTCTGCATCTGGTGCAGGTCGATATAGATATCATCAGTCGATGTGGTTTATTAGCTTTGATTGATATGCCCCAGTATAGGATTGATTAATGTACTGAAACTTGATGATGTACACTTATTCAGTGAGAGATTTTATGATTGCTCTATCATGTTATTGATTCACCAGCCTTGAAAAATCTATAATGCAGATGCAAAACTAATATGAATGCAATCTAATTTAACCATGCAAATCTACATATGCAAACTTTGTCATCTTAATAGTCCATTTATTGTGCTTTTATCATCATTGAGCCTTTAAAATGTTGAAAGTGAGTACAAGCATCGATGATATGAGTTACATCATGATACCCTGAGTACTAATTTCATGATTTTTGATATTGCAAGTGAACACAAGCATCTAGGTATAATTTAGCTGAGATGACCTAAGCATTTCTTGCATAAACAAACAAGAATCAATCATTTTTCTATGTGAATTTAGAATGTCATCAATGATACTTGGTAGAGCATGTCTCATGACAATTCACACAATATTAATGATCAACTAACAGACAACAGACAAAGAAAATACCATTCTCCTTCCTAGCTTCTCTAGTTCAATACATCATCGAGTTGCTCCAAAGAAATGATAACAAAAATCAAAGTACAACATTTGAACATTCAAGCTAAAGTGATAAAATCATGATTTAAAAGAATATCATCCATCAAAAGTTGTTTTGATTGATTTTATTTTGTTAGAAACCAAGATTTGAAATTCAAACTAGAAAAGCCTTCCACAGAAGAGTTAATCAAAAAAAGCAAGAGCTTTGCAAAAGATGTACAAAAATATTAATATTCAAGAATTCATAATTACATAAGATGATTTTCTTTATAAAAGAAAAGTATGCATAACCCTAATCTTATCTTGAGCAAAAAGATAGCTCATCAAGATAAGGATGAGAATAATTAACCTAGGAATTAAATATTACCTAAGTAAAGTTATGCAAGTGTAATTAAATATTAATTACACTAACAGCCCCCCATAAGTGCAACTTAGGGAGACTAAAAAAGTATGCACCTAAAACTAAGATGAATGCAAGAAAGCATGAATGGGTCCTGACAACAAGGCCTGATCAGGTACCCATGTACACATCCAATAATGAGGTAGAGAAGGAAAACCCAGTGGGAAAAAACCCCCCTACAATGAGATGACTGTTGCAAAGAAGCACTGGAAGAACACTGTGGAGTAACACTAGAACCGAAATATGACAAGCAAGGAAAGATACTTTTGTCTACAAGAAACCAAAGCAGAATCATAATAATGCAACAAAAGACCCGATGCCACGAAACACTAGAAAACTCACAAACTAGAACAACCCTGGAATCTATGAAGCAACAGTAGATGAAATGATGACAAAATCTGGAAACCATGTGTCTCGATGTCGATGCCAAATTGAGACTAAAAATATTCCATGGGAATGAGTACCATAAAGACTCTAGAACATTAACTATAAAAACATGGCCCTCAAACTGAGATAGATCCAATGCGGATCATTAACCATAGGCTCTCAATCTAAAGTGTGAACTGATGTGAATCTGATGTGTCAAGAAAGAGAAATATGTGGCCAAAAGAAACTAAGAAATTAGATATAACCCATGCAAGTTTCTATCAAAACAAGATGAAGATGGAGATCAAAGTGCATGCACACTCTAATCAGATTATTATGCAAAAAAACCCCTTGATGGAACTTTATATTAGTTCATTTATTACAATAACCCAATGATTGTAAAAGGAGATAATGATTAACATGCATAAAAAAATACCTCATATCTATGTAGAGGACTGAACTAGCTTTCCAACGCCGCAAGAATGACGAAAAAAGGATCACCGAGTCAAAAGATATGCCCTCTGAAGCAAAAAAAAGCTTCATCTGAGTTCAAGGACCTAAAAAATAAATCTGGGGAAAAATTCGGTAAAAAATACCTTCACCACTAGATTGGTGTTGGAATCATCTTTCCAATGGTATCTCGTTTGTGAAAAACAAACATCGTACGCAAAAAATACACCCGATTTAGTGAAAAGTGCTCCAAAAGGTCCAATAAGGCCTACAAGGCCCCCAGGGGGCTAAAAAAAATCCAGCCCCTGGTTCTGTGCGTGACCAGGGGCTCATAGTCTGGGGGCTAGGGCAGAGCCCTTGGTCCTCCATAGGACCGGTGCTGGCTGGCTAGGGCTGGTCGGGGGCTTGGCGCATAGCGCCCGGTCCCCCATATGACCTAGGCCGATGCAAGTGAAGCCCGCGGGGGCTGAGCTCAGCTCCTGGTCCACCATAGGACTGGTGCGGCTAGAGGAGAAGCCCACGGGGGCTAAGCAGAGACCGGTGGTACTGACCGGTGGTTGGCATCTTATGGGTGCCGCAGTGGTGGCCGCTCGGTGGCGGGTTTCTTTCTAACTGGACACACCGCACAAAAATCAAAAAACACGTGTATTTTATTTTTTTTTCAATTTTTGAGCCTTGGGAAGCATGCTGGGGAGGCCATACGGCCCCCCTAGCAATTTTATTTTTCCTCAGAAACAAATTTCACCAAAATTGATGAAATGAAAGGCGATCTTAGGGTTTTTGGCCGCTGCGAACGCGATGGTGACCTCCGTTTGTGCTCAAACTGCTCCAAAAAATTGGCTACCTCCAAAGCTTGCAAAAAATCTCCCAGCTTGCAACCCTCATGGATTTGGCTAACAATAGACAAAATCTACAAAATAAAAGCCAATACTGACTTTTTCCAGTGCTCTGAATCCAATGGTGAAGCCCAATCTAATCCAAGATGCTGCATAGATGAACTCAAGGCATGATACCCTCGAGGAATCTCGAATGAACTCTGCAATGATTTTCTCAAAAATATGAGAAGGGGTTACAAATCAAGGCTCTGATACCATGTTAGAAACCAAGATCTAAAATGCAAACCAAAAAAACCTTCCATAGAAGAGAAAATCAGAAAAAGCAAGAGCTTTGCAAAAGATTTGCAAAAATATTAATATTCAGGAATTCATAATTACATAAGATGATTTGCTTTATAAAAGAAAAGTATGCATAACCCTAATCTTATCTTGAGCAACATGATAGCTCAACAAGATAAGGATGAGAATAATTAACCTAGGAATTAAATAGTACCTAAGTAAAGTTATGCAATCATAATTAAATATTAATTACACTAATAGATTTCAGTTGTTTGATATGGATGGTTGATTTTCTAAAATATTTTGATGTTTGATGTATGTTCAATGCTGGGTTTCCCTATGATAATTTTGTTTGTTGTGTTTTCATACTACTGTTTTCCTATTTGTTTAAGCTCTGAAAGTTTATTGCCCCCAAGCTAGGGTGAGACACAACCACATTGCCAGGATTTGTACATGAGGTCCATCTTTTCAAAATGAAAAATGGAATGATTAACAAAGTGAATGATCAAGACATGCCTCAAATAGATGGAAAAGCTAGTTTAACTCACAAGTAGTGCATGTTTCCAGGTTTTTACTACGTGTTTTTATTGTACTTTTTCAGATTTTCAGATTTTGTTTTTTTGTATTTTTCTCTTTTTCATTTTTTTGTATTTTTCTCTTTTTCTGATTTTTTGTATTTTTTTGTCTTTTTATGATTTTTTGTATTTCGTTGGATTTTGTAGCTTTTTTAATTTTTTTTAATTTTTTTTGGATATTTCAAGATATTTAAGATGAAATGAGATGATATGACTGATTGAAAGAACAAGATGCCCAACAATAGGGGTAATGCAACTATGGATAAATGATAGATCAAAATGAAAGATTCACTGCAAAACATGTCACACAAGAAACATATCTCTTGTCAATAGATGATAATGGTTGATTGATTAAGATGTCGAGAATGATTGATTCCATAAGGCATGATGATGATAAGTACTTAGGATTACTAATTTCCTCTAAGTACGATAATATTGATGATTTTTGATGACTGGATAATGTTTTATAGCTAGGCTCAAATATGATTTGCATGATAAGATTCAAGGTTAGAAAGGGACATGGTGACATGGATTTTCATAAGCTAGGAGATATGGAATGGAAGAAAGCAAGGATAAAAATAATGAATGAGATGATCAAGATCAACTAGATAAGATTTGGACACAAGGCCCAAGTATTTTTCCCCTATTCCTCATCAAGACCAAGGAAAGGAAGAAAGGATGTATTTAGTAAGAATGATGGAATATGGATAAGATGAAAGATATGGTATGGAAGATATGGATAAATCATATAGGCTAAGATATATGATGTTCAAGAAGATCCTTAACCTTGTCAAGATCAAAGGTGGAAATGTAAGGAATGAGCATAGAAAGGATAATGACCATGAATGATAAGATGGACGAAACTTGTCCCTAAGTGTAGAGTGCAAGAGGAATATGGAAGATAGGATATGGATGATAGGGCGATGGAGGAAGGACTTATGCATCAAGTTTCACAACCAATTATCCCTCTAATAAACCATGGAAATGGGAATTAGACTCCTAAATGTTGGCAGATTAATGATATGATGGAAGAATCTAAGGACTTATGCAAAGGTTTGGATTAAAGGAGAATGATGGGGAATGAATGTTGGATAATGCATAGGAGATTGGAAGGCATATTGATGGATAGATGGAAAAGATGGCAAGATCAACTTTGCCACACACCTTGAAGGGTGGTGGAATGATGGAGGAAAAATGGATTTGGAAGGTGATAGGTTATTAGATGGAAAATTGGAGGAAGCTTTTGGATTAGCAAATTTGGATGCCAATTTAGATTTTATTGCTTCTATGAGACTTTTAGGAATCCACATGAATTTTGACTTTAATTTTTGCTTTGTGGGCCTTTGTGGCCTTTGACATTTTTCTTTCTGATTTATGGACCTTTGTGGTCTTTGAAAATTTCCTTTTTGCTTTAATGGACCTTTGTGGCCTTTTAGATTTTTCTTTTGATTTTGGATAAAATTTTCTTTTATTTTTGTCTCTTTGAGGAGACATGTTGATCCTTTGATACATGTGGATTTTGATATAGAAGCTTTTGATATTTCGCACCCAAATTGCTTCCAAGAGCAATGTGAGGGGTGGATTGAGATGAATGATATGGAGGTATTATGGATGAGTTAATGTGGGTAGAATTTTGAAAGGGCATCAAGGATGTGTGCCTTTGATGTTATTGATAAATAGGATATGGACCTAAGATAGAGGGAAGGTTTGATGGACTAGGATGAGGACCTAGGATAGATGGAATGTTTGATGAACTAGAATGAGGACCTAGGATAGATGGAAGGTTTGATGAACTAGGACACTTAGGAATATAATCAAGGCCTTGGTGATATGGGTTTATTTGAATAGAAAGGGGTTCTAGGATACCTTTCTCATGAATGCCTAATCCTTTTCCTTTGTAATTCATACTTTGACACATTCGTTTACCAATGGGATATGTATTGTTTGTGAAACAAGATGCAAGTCCATTTTGGGGAGGATATGATATAGATGACAGGATAGGTGTTGGAAGTAAACTAGAATGGATAAAGGTGAAGGATCTCGATTTATAGGTGTGATAGGCTCTTGACATGGGGATGATGGGGTGTTTTGATCTTGACTTGGAAAAGGATCATTAGGTGTAGGAGAGGAAGTAGCTTGCCCTTTATTAAGTATGGAATCATTATGAAGTGGTATGAAAGGAATATCTTGATCATGAGAAGGATAAACATCTCCATGGGATGAAAGGGTATCCTTCAATATAAGTATATCTTGATCTTGATGAGGAAGGGAATCATGAGATTTTGTAGAAAGCGTGTCTTGATCATCAGTTGGTAAGACATAATTAGATAGGATGAAAGAACTATCATTCTCTTGTGATGCAATAGAATCATGAGATTGTATGGATTGATTAGATGATGTGGAAGAAGAACTTGGAAGGATACTTGTTTCTTGAGATGGAAGGGAATTATTTTGGATGAAAAGTGAAAGGAGGGGATCATCATAAGATTCTTGAGAAATGGGATCTTGATCAAAGATTGGAAGAATTTGTGGAATTTTGATATCATTAGATGAAGTGGAAAGAATATTTTGATCTTGATGTGTAGGGGAGTTTATGCTAGTCTAATGATGCAATTTTATAGATTTAGCAAACTAGAGCATTAAACATAAAATCCAACATTAAGTAATGAAGTGCAAGGGGAAATTAATGAAAAACATAAAAACATGAACAAGCTCACCAATGTTCTTCAAAATCCATGACTGATCTCCATTACACCTTCTAACTTGCTACAAATGTGATTGTGATTGTTGCCCTTAGATTTGAGTGTGTGAGCAAATGACTGTGACAATGTCCAATGCAAGGTTTGAAGGATTTAAAATGAAAGTGCTATGCTATCATGCAAATGATAAGCACAAAAACTATGCCAATATGACTATGCTTATGACAATAAATGACAAGACTATGCCTAAGACTCAAAGATTATGATAGAATGAAATATCAAGAAACTATGTGTCCCTCAAAATGTGAGCAAAATTGGCATTTTATAGAAAATACAATTTTGGACGGATGGTAAAGATTAAAAGTTGATGAAAGCCTAAAATCAGCGGTCGAGATTTCGTGTGACAATCCCTAATTAGGGTTAGGGAAAAAATCTGAAATGAGTCCGGCCAAGATGCAATTTGAGAAAATCGAATTGGTGGTCGAGAATAAATGTGATAATTAGCCAAAAAGATAAAGATTTTCGAAAATCAAGAAGATAAAGACTACTTGATTTGTAAGATTCAAAAAATCAAGAGGATAAAGGTTGAACTAAAAAAGCAAATTTGGAAAATCAAGAATTTGCTCAATTACTTGATTTTTGGAAGAAGATTATCTTTTTGAATTAAATTAATTCAAAATATGCATTTTGTGTAACAGTAAATAATTGATTTTCAGATTATTTACCAAAAGAAGTGATAATTAACAAATGTGAGGCCATTTTAAATAATTCATTTATTTAAAATGAGGGAAATGTCAAATAAGGCAATTAAATAATTAAAGATAATTATTTAATTTAGATATTGTGACCAATAATTAAATAAATTAATAAATATATTTAATTATGAGAATTAGTGACATATTAAATAAATAAATAAAATTCATTTATTTAATAATCAGAAAGACATAAGGAATTAAATAAATTAAGAAATGTACTTAATTGTAAGAAGATAATAGAGCATTAGTGACATCAAATGAATAAATAAAATTTATTTATTTAATAATCATGAAGAATAAACAGACATGAATTAATTAAATAATTATGAATTATTTAGTTAATAGTTGAATGTGGACCAAGGACATAATTAAATGTCATAATTATGCTAGGATGAAAGATGAAAAATTAAGCTTGTAGGCCTAGTTCATTTTTAAGTGTCTAAATTTTGCCCCTCTTTGTCATAATGTAGCATGTCGCATTGTGACAAAGAAAATAAGTCAAAAATATGCCCCAATGCAAAATAGGATGAGGAAGAATGATGAGGAAGGTAGGGATATGCCCCCTCGAGAGGACAAACGGGTTCTAAGAACATGGGTGTACTCTCAAAATTGATGAGAAGACTAGAATATGAAGAGACAAAGAAATGTTAGTGCAAAAGATATGGATGATGAAGATGCAGACTAGATGAAATGTTAGAAGGGAAACAAAGAAGAGTGGGATGGAAAAGAATCCTTCAACACTTGCCAAAGAACTAATAGACATTGCTAGAATCATCATTGGGTGGTAAAATTGACACAAATGGACAACAAACACCATGGTATGACGTAGACCAAGGTGTGCAAGGTCATCCACTTGAAAAACAAACAGTCACATAAAAGGAATGTCCTAACTCATACTGAGGGTCATGTTGCCCCAGTCTTTTTGTCAAGAAAATCCATAGACAACAGTCAAAGAAAATAAAACAGGTTAGGAGACATCATCGCACCTCTAAATCCTTCATGGGACATCCTTGAGGTAGCTAGTAACATGACCAAAAAGAAAAGATACCAAAAAGATAAGACAAAAATAGACAAAATAGTCAAAAGATAAGACAACATAGACCAAAAAGATTAACAACCACTTAATTTTGTTTGTAAATGTTTGTTTTCCAAAGATTGATTGCATGACAGCTTGATAGTTTGACAGTTTGACGATTTGACGGGGCCTATTGTTAGGAAGGAAACATCCTGAAAAAGGAAAGGGTGATCCCACAATAGTGGTTTACAATTTTTGGCCAAACTGGACACTGAAATAAATTTTTTTAACTAAATCTTCACTTTCGGGCACCTATAGCAGCTAAACTGTGAAGAATTTGAAGATGATGCAAACTAGAGTTTCATGAAATTTTGTCTATAGATTCTAAATATATTTTTTTCAAATTTTTTGGAATTAGATTGCACTTCATTTTCCATCTCCCTTGAAAACTTATTTTTTTCATAAAACAACATTTTTAAAAAGTGACACTCACCATATAACACATAACTTTTTTTTCCATGAAGGTTAAGATTCTAATTATTTTGAATTTAGATTTGTAACTCCAATATCTAGTCCTTCCACTTGGTTAGATTTTTTTTATTGAATATTTTTTCTTTAATCATGTTTCAAAGTCAAACCAATTACAATTCAGACATAGCGCGACCATATAACGCTTAACTTTTTTTGTATGTATCGAAATTAAATTTTTCTTTTTTTGTTGGATCAAGGATTTCAATATATGATGCACTCATATTTTTCAAAAATTTTTTTGATAATATGCTATTTTCCCACATGTGCAGAACAAAGAGCTTGATTTTTGGTGAAAAACCTACATTCACAAGAAATAAAAACTAAATATAATAATCAAATTAAATTTTATTAAAATTATACTTTTTTCCAGGAAGCTTATAATAAGGACTACATACTTACAAAAAAATAAATTTTAAATGAATTCATTTGATCCCCCAAAAGGTAAATCAAAAGTGGTTTTTTATCAGATTTTGATAGGTGTGAAGGAGACTCTGTTATAGGTATGGTTTAAAACTAGTGGGGTTCTATCCAAGGGGGCTTGTTCTAAGGTGATTTGATCAAACCCTGTTCAATTAGAATACTTTAAATGGAACATTTCAAGGCTTAAATCATTATATTTTCTAAAAATATGTGATTTCAGCAAAAATCAGGATCTCCTAGAAATTGTAAACCACTATTGTGTTAGCACCGGAAAAGAACATTTTGACAAGGTCCAAGTCCAAGAAGGACACATCTTGAAGAAGACCAAAGAGTGACGATATTGACATTGTTTTGACTAATATTTTGGCAAGTTGACTGATGTTGACTATAGGATTGACTGGACTGTGTTGTCTATTAGGTCACGATTAGAATGTCGATGTTCGAATGACTATCTTGTGTCTGAGTTTGACTATGTCTGACTTATTTGACCGATGCGACAATAGTGACAAATGCCATGATTTAATTTGGATAAACCTAAAAGGACTAACCTAATGTCTCGGGGACTCAAAGATGAGTCTTGCCTACATAGCAAAGGCGCAGAGACAACGTAGTTCGACAATGACATAGACTGATTGATTTGATGGACTTTAACTCTGTTTTTGGGATTGTGACATTGATTTGGATGTTTTTTGTGTTTTTGACATGTTTTTGATTTTTTTTATTTTTGTCGTTTTATGATTTTTTTTTTGGACTTTTGTCGTTTTATGATTTTATTTTTCTTTTGTCGAGTATTTGATTTTTTTGCTTTTGTCGAGTATTTGATTAGGTCTTTCTTCAGGACATTTTTCAATTTTTAGGGCTTTCTTCAGGACATTTTATGATGTTTTTGTCTTTTTTTTAGGACATTTTATGATGTTTTGTCTTTTTTCAGGACATTTTATGATGTTTTTGTCTTTTTTTAGGACACTTTATGATTTTTTTGTCTTCTTGAATGGTTTAAGAAGATCATGACAAATGCATGTGACTGATGCCTACACATGAGAATCCCAGGACAAACATGATTGTGCCCCTAGTCAAGCTAAATACCAATTGACAGGTGATGACAACGTTGTTTGACATGGGAAGGATGCCTCCCCAAACAACGTGAGGACAACGATAATGTGACGAAAGTATGAGGTCTGTAGTCGGGCCAGGAACAAAGTCAAGTAATATTTTGGATAATATGTTTGTATGGATTAGATTCGTTGCATTTGGAATGAATTGGTTAGGACTAAAAGGGATGATGGAGTATCCTTAGACCGTTTGACAAGGGAAAGCCAAGATAGGTGACAAACATGAAAGGATGAGAGGTGACCTTGGTAAAGGATAGGATACATGAGACTAAGGGAATTGTCATATGATATTCAAGGACTATGTCGCATAAGGATAATAAGGTTATGAAAGTAATGACATGACATTTCGTGAACAGTATATGACCGAAGGATAGACATGTCAAGAGTTTTCCCAAAGCATGATTTATGTGTGCCTATTTTATGTCAAGATCAAGGTAGGTGGAAATGATATGGATCCAATGGTTGGATGTCAATGTCAAGAGGAAGGAATGGGAAATGAGACAACTTGCCCCCCAAGTGAAAAAGTGCACATAGACGATTTATTTTACACATGATGCATGTTTGCCAGGTTTTCATCATGGTACTTATCTAGGGCGCCTGTTTGCTAGGTTTTCACCGTTGGACGAAATTTTTCTCTTTACTATTTTCTTGAATTTTTGAATTTTTTGGTGTCACCCAGATGCCTGTTTTCCAGGTTTTCATCAGGGTGACAATTTTTTTTATTTTTTTATTTTTGTATTTTTGATATTTTAGGATGACCTTGATGCCTTAACTGACCACTAATTTTTTTGAAGTTGTTGATGGTGCCGATGTAGAGACTGGTGCCATGATATGCCAATAATTTCATTTCTAAAGTAGTTGTCTTGTCAGGATCATAGCGCTTGCATACAACTGATTGATGTCATTGTGGTCCTTTTTGATACTAGAGTTGTCTTTATCAGAATACGCACATCGCAATAGAGTGCCATGAGAGTCCTTGTGGTAAAGAGTTGTTGCCATGATGTGACGGATTTGTGACATGGGATCTTTGGAATTTCGACGAGATGTAGGATTATGACGGATGATGGTAGACATGGAAAGGTTGTTTGGATGTTTGGATGAATCACTTTTTATTTTCCAAACATGGGATGGTGGATGACATATTTTGGAGGGATGGAATTTGGAACCAACACTCTTAGATGCCTTGCTTGATGACCATTTTGAAGGAGGTGGACATTTGTTGTATGTGGGAGCCCTCTTGTCTTGTGGCTCCACATTGTAATTAACTTTTTCTTTTGACATATTTTCTTTGCTTGATCCACTTTTCTTTGGGATTCATTTTAATTTCATTTGTCCACTTGTCTTTTTTTCTGATTCGATGGCCTTTGACATTTGATTTTTGAATTTGTAAGACTTTTGTTTTTGTTGGTTCCAAAGGGAAGGTTTAATATGTTGAGAATGACAGTTTATGGTGTGGGTGGACGGGGTGTTGGCAGCAATCTTATGACAAGGATTTCTCATGGACTCTATTTTGACGTTTGTATCTGACAAAGTTTCCCCCAGTATCAAGGAGGTTCCATTGACATCGTTTGATTTGCTGACTAAAGAATAGCCAAGACCTTGATGTCTATAATTTTCCTATAGTTGTATTGGTTCTTGAATTCCTTGCTCGTGTATGCCTAGTCCTTTTCCTTGATATTGCATGCTTTGATAGATTCTGTTTGTGATGGGGTATTTATTGTTTTGAAAGAAATATTCTAACCCATCATGATGTATGTGGACACTATTACCTATAATGTTTTCATCTGTAAGGAAGCCTGCTCTGACAAAGATAGATGACCCTAGTTGATAAAGTGTCTTAGCTTCATTGTCATGTTGGACATATTTCTGACTGATATCTTTGGTCTGATCTTGTGACATGTCAGACTCAAATGATTCTATTGGTGCTTCCAAGTTGATGTTGAAGCCATCATTATGGTCAGTGTCATAGAGGCCAGTGAATTCGGCTATAGCTTGATCATTTGAAAATATGTCCATAGTGGAAGACTCTTGCTCTTGAGGTAGATCATCTATGTGTCCCATGGAGGAAAGTGTCTCATTTTGGAAAGTTTCAATAGTCGGGGCTTGAATAGGGTCATCAAGTGTTTGATCATGAATGGCATAAAGGTCAAGGAGTGGATCATTTTGGACTTCTTGATCAATGGTAGTGTCTTGGTCAAAGATTGGGTTGTCATAGACGATATAATTGGGATTGAAGTATTTGTCAAGGGTAGGTGTATTTTGGATGTCATGATTTTCTTGAAGGACTTCTTGGATGGACTGAAAGATAGGGTCATGGGATGGACTACCTTATTCTTGATATGATGGTGACATTATAATGTCATGCTTTAGGCTTTCATTTTGACATGTATCCTCAAGTTTAGACAATGGGATGTGGATTTGATTAATGATAGAATTTTCATGACTAAATGTGGCTTGGGAGGGAGTGACTTGAAAAGGATTAATAGATGAAGGACTAGGATAGGAAGTCGAGACATGGACTGGACTAGTATGTGAAGGATGAGGATATGACATGGGGACATGGACTAGATTGGTGTGTGAAGGACTAGGATAAGACATGGAAACTTGGACTGGACTAGCATGTGAAGGACTAGGATATGACATGGAGACTTGGACTGGACTAGTATGTGAAGGACTAGGATAGGACATGGGGACTTGGACTGGACTAGTGTAAGGTTGACTAAAATAGGACATGGAGACTTGGACCAGATCGATATGGTATGATGTGGGGACCTGAAATGAGTTGGTAGATAGTTGATAAGGCATGTAGACTTGGATGGGATTGATAGGTGAAGGACTAGCATATGATGTGGAGACTTGTAATGGACTAGTGGACAGTTGGTTTCCCTTGTCAAGGTTAGGATAAGGATAATAATTGGATGTGTGTTGGAGATTAATGGTAGGATTTTTGTTAAGTGATTCTTGATAGTGAGGGTTAATGGATGGAGGACTTCGACTGATGGGTTGTTGGTACAAAGGACATTGATTTTTTGTTTGGAAGAATTGTCTCTTAAAGTCTAAGGCTTGTTGGTATTGACCTCTACGGAGTAACTGGTATTCAACTTGACTAGCAATCCTATCAATAGTTTGTTGAAGGGAAGACAACATGGTGGATGCCATGATGTTGTTTAAAAAGGATGTTAAATGCAAAGTGATAATGATGTTTGTCTAAGGGAAATGACTAATGTCAAGAAAGGATGCCAAATTCCAAGGTGACAATGAAAACTAATATGAAAATGTTGACTAAGGAAAATGACCAATGCCAAGTCTAGATGCCAAATGAGGACTATGATGAAAGTAATGACAATATTTTTTGGATTTTTTTTAAGGATAAATTATGCAAGGTGATGACTAAGATGACTTGAATGTCTAAAGTATGGAAATGAAAAGGTCCAAATGACTTGTAAGAAATTTTCCTAGCCACCCTATGCTTGATCTATATCTCAATTTTAGAATATCAAAGGACTTGTTTAAAGGACCAAATGACAAGGAAAAAATGATAAGTGAGGTTTCCTAACTAGACTATTGAGTTGGAAGGATCTCACAAAATGACTAAAAAAGATAATGATGATTAAGTCCAATGATAACCTAATTTTGAAAGTCAAGATTTTGCAAAGTGAGGTAAGGTTGTCCTAATCCAAAATATGCAAAATGAGATGAGGACCTAATTTTTTGGTTTATGACTAAAAATGCAAATGGTGAAGCCTAAGGATGAAGCTAAGATTTGCAAAGATGACCCTATGGTAAGATGCAAGCTAAAGTGTACAAGGAATGAGAGATTTAAGCAATTTTCTGATCTGGTTTTGATAGAGACTTTTGAAAGAAGATGTTTGACAGCAGGCTAAAAATGTTTGGACTTGAAGTTTTGGTAAAAAATCTAATTTGTTTGAAGTTGATTGTTTGTTTCTAGATGTGTGAATCTTATTTGCTTTGTTTCAGTATCCAGAAAACACTTAGCAAGCATGATATTTTGATTGTAGAAAAACACAAATAAGACAAGCACAATCCTATGGTTGGCTAGGACAATATTCGCTAGATTCCACATGGGTTTCCCTAGCCGCATATCCTTGGTGTGTGAATCCAGAAGCTTGGTTGCATGGGCTCCCCCTTACAGTGCACTCTCTTCTCAGGCCAACCAAGCTTCCAACCCCCATGAAACTCCCATGGCAGATTGATCCCCTCTACTAAACAGTACGAAGATGTGGATGTCTTCACACCAACCAGTGTTGCGCTACCAAATAGACGATTTTTGGATACTACACAAAGGTGTTTAATTTGGGACCCCTGTTCGAGTGGCCATACATGGGGTGCAAGATTAATCTCCATTTAGGAGGCACTCCAACCTAAAGAGGTTATGCTCAATAGGGTTTTGGGGAGTACTACTTGGTTCATATGACACATCTACACTCGTAATCTTAGGTTTTCCCTTAGGATTCACATTTATATACCGGTCGAGGGTAGCTTGGCTTTAGCTCCATTGTTGGTTTGAGTCACCTTGGGGTGAGTAATTTTTCCCACCAAGGAAGGCCCAATTTCTAGAGGCAATAATTGTTTCTCTTACACCCAAGATCGCATGAATGTGGAAGGGGAGACAATACTTCGATTATTGCATCAAGGTTACATAGAAACAAGGTGGGTCTGGCTTTCTGATCACCTAGTTTGCACAAGGTGAGAGCATAGTCACCTACCACCTTCAAGCACAATCAAGCAAAATAAAAGACATGTTCATTTTAGTGCACCAAATGAAATTCTTTCTAATCTAAATAAATCACAAACACAATGTTTTCAAATTAGAACTTCTTGGACAAATGAATCTGCAAAACCATAAATTAGTAGTTTGATCAAATTATCTTGGACCCTCAAAATGTAAATGCCACATGCTACCAACAAGGATTCGTAACCAAAAATCTCTAATCTAAAACATGCAATCTGTTAAAATCCTAAACTAAATTAAAAATATAAAATATAAATAAATTAAAAAGTTAAAAATCTAAATTAAATTAGAAATTAAAAATCTAAACTAAATTAAAAGTTTTTTAAAAAATCTAAATTAAAAATCTAATCTAAAATCTAATAAAAATCTAAAAAAAATCTAATTTAAAATCTAATTAATCTAAAATCTAAAATCTATTAAAAATCTAATCTAAAATCTAACTAAAAGCTAATTTAAAAATCTAAAAATCTAATTTAAAAATCTAAAAAACATCTAACTAAAAAATCTAAAGAACATCTAACTAAAAGCTAATTTAAAAATATAAAAAAATCTAATTTAAAAATCTAAAAAATCTAATTTAAAAATCTAAAAAAAATCTAACTAAAAGCTAATTTAAAAATCTAAAAAAAAATCTAACTAAAAGCTAATTTAAAAATCTACAAATCTAATTAAAAAATCTAAAAACATCTATCTAAAAAACTTCTAACTAAAAAAGAATTTAAAAAATTTAATATCTAATTTAAAAATCTAAAAAATCTAATTTAAAAATCTAAAAAAAATCTAACTAAAAGCTAATTTAAAAATCTAAAAAAAATCTAATTTAAAAATCTAAAAATCTAATTAAATTCTAATTAAAATTATAAAATCTAAATTAAAGAATTTAATTCTAAACTAAAACTCTAAAATTTAATTTAAAATCTAAATTAAATTAGAAAAAGCTAAATTTAAATTAAATTAGAAAGATTAAAAATCTTAAATCTAAATTTACATCTAACTCTAAATTAATTTAAATAAAATTAATCTAAACTAATAAAACTAAAGCTAATGAAAACTAAAGTTAATGAAAATGACATTTCCAAATGCGAATGCGTTGTGACAAGGCATTTGCATCTCAGAATGTTGCAATTGTGTCATTCTATACCTGTACCTGCAAGAAAAAGTCAAACAACTCCGTACGAAAACTGCAAAAATGAATGTCAAATTCACCAATGTAACGATGCAATTTTATGGATTTAGCAGATTAGAGCATTAAACATAAAATCCAATATTAAGTAATGAAGTGCAAGGGAAAATTAATGAAAAACATAAAAACATGAACAAGCTCACCAATGTTCTTCAAACTCCATGACTAGTCTCCATTACACCTTCTAACTTGTTGCAAATGTGATTGTGATTGTTGCCCTAAGATTTGAGTGTGTGAGCAAATGACTGTGACAATGTCCAATGCAAGGTTTGAAGGATTTAAAATGACAAGTGTTATGCTATCATGCAAATGATAAGCACAAAAACTATGCCAATATGACTATGCTTATGACAAGAAATAACAAGACTATGCCTAAGACTCAAAGATTATGCCAGAATGAAATATCAAGAAACTATGTGTCCCTCAACATGTGAGCAAAATTGGCATTTTATAGAAAATGCAATTTTGGACGGATGGTCAAGATTAAAAGTTGATGAAAGCCTAAAATCAGCAGTCGAGATTGTGTGTGACAATCCCTAATTAGGGTTAGGGAAAAAATATGAAATGAGTAGCCAAGATGCAATTTGAGAAAATCGAATCGGCAGTCAAGAATAAATGTGATAATTAGCCAAAAAGATAAAGATTTTTGAAAATAAAGAAGATAAAGACTACTTGATTTGTAAGATTCAAAAATCAAGAGGATAAAGGTTGAACTGAAAAAGAAGATTTAGAAAATCAAGAATTTGCTAAATTACTTGATTTTTGGAAGAAGATTATCTTTTTGAATTAAATTAATTCAAAATATGGATTTTGTGTGATAGTAAATAATCGATTTTCAGATTATTTACCAAAAGAAGTGATAGTTAACAAATGTGAGGCCATTTTAAATAATTCATTTATTTAAAATGAGGGAAATGTCAAATAAGGCAATTAAATAATTAAAGATAATTATTTAATTTAGATATTGTGACCAATATTTAAATAAATTAATAAATCTATTTAATTATGAGAATTAGTTACATATTAAATAAATAAATAAAATTCATTTATTTAATAATCAGGAAGACATAAGGAGTTAAATAAATTAAGAAATTTATTTAATTGTAAGAAGATAATAGACCATTAGTGACGTATTGAATAAATAAATAAAATTTATTTATTTAATAATCATGAAGAATAAACAAACATGAATTAATTAAATAATTATGAATTATTTAATTAATAGTCGAATGTGGACCAAGGACATAATTAAATGTCATAATTATGCTAGGACGAAAGATGAAAAATTAAGCTTGCAGGCCTAGGTCATTTTTAAGTGTCTACAGCTAGCATGCTTTGGATGGAGAGATTGAAATGAATCATTGGATGTTGAAGATATGATAGAAGAGGATGATTGGATGGAATTAATAACTTGAGTGAAAGAATCTTGAGGTTTATTTTGGCTTATGGTGGATGGAGATAAATGCATGACATGATAGGATTCCTCAATATCATTTGTGTTTCAGGACTTAGATTTGGGCTTATTGAACTTTTGCAAAATATCAAAGACATTGAACTTGGATGATGTTTTTGGTGAAGAAGGTATCATGTTCATTGTTTTGTTTCTTTATGTGGTTTTTCTTTGTATGTCTTGGAATCGTTGTTGAAGGTTTTTCATCTGTTGAGTGAAAGAATTCAATTGATCCTCATCTATTTCAGCCATGGTGTTTTGAGTTTTAATTTCCTTTTATTGGAATTTTAGTCTTAGTGACCTTGTTAAAATGGACATACGAATGTTATTGTTTTCAATAAACTTTTGATCTTGGTTTGGAATAGTGTTAAGGATATTAACTTAAGTCAAATAGAATGATAGATTCTATTGATTAGACTAAGTTTATAAGTTTGGTTATACAACTTTGTTTCTTTAATTTATGATGACTAATTAGAAACTTAACTTCCTAATCAAATGTGTTTGATTGAGACAATTTTGGATGGTAAATCTTGGTTTGATTTGAACAAATTCAATTGTAAAGTCTAGTTTATGTAGGTTTAAAACTCTTTTTTTATTATGGAAAGTTTATATTTTGAGAAAAATATGAATTCTGATGATAAAAGTTTGACATACACTAAAAGCAACTCTCTAGATTTTGATTTTCTAGATGCACTGTAACAGTCTTCCGATGCACTAAAAGACCTGACAGATGCACTAAAAGACCGGTTGAATGCATTGTATTGTTTCATCTATGCACTAGAAAATTGGTTAAATTTGCTAGACTCTTGCTTCTATGTGCCAGACTGTTACTCTTATGCGCTAAAGTTTGGGTTCAATGCGTTGGTCTGGGAGTTAGTATTTTCACAATTCTGTCTAGTTCTATTTTTTTCAGTAAAAAGATTAATTCCAAGTTGTAATTTTCTAACCAAATGAATATTTTGGAGGGGTGTTTTGCTTGTAAATCTTTAGAGTTGATGATCTAATTGGATGATACCTTTGAAAATAACTTCACACACTTAAAGCCAGATTGTAAGCAGTTGTTTATAAGTCCTAAAATCTAAACAATAAGTGTATGTTCAAGAATCAAACATGATCCTTTTTTATTTTTACTGGTATTTGACAAGAATACACTTCAAGTAGACTCACTCTTAAGGTCAAAAGCTCATCATAATAATCACATCCCACATCTTAAAATTGCATCGACTCACACAGTTGTGTCACCCCTAGAGGGCACCCGTGTTTTTGTCTTTTCTAGGCATGTGCTCAAAGTTAGATTTATCGATCCCTTGAGCAAATAGTCCTTGTCAATTATATGGTAAGTATCTTGGAGGTAGATTCTTCCCTCCCCTTGCACTGTGAGTATTATAATGTCTGGCTACTAACTTGGTTAGCTTCTACACTAAGGTTCATAATAAGGGTTTTTATTTGGTATGGAAAATGATAAACTCCCTTAGGAGACCTCCCAACCTTTAGAACAAAGGCTTTGGGGATGGTTATCTTGCACACTACCGTCGAATTGCAAACTTTTCGTGAATTTTCTTTTGGTTAAAGTGGGTTGTAAAACTTGGCTTTAGTTGTTCCCACTTAGGTCATTCCTGTAGGGTGAGTACTTTTTCCCACTACGGAAGGCCTGCTAAAGGTTTTAACAAAGCATAAAGTGCATGAAATTAAAAGATTAGTCTAGCATTTTGATCACCCAATTAATGGGATAGCATAGGCCTATCACCGTACAATCACAACAAAATAATGTTCAATTTTAAAGCCCAAATGATGATTTCATATTCTATGTGAAGATATTGCTTCACAAAAGACATGATGTTCATTTTAACCAAGATAGCAATGTATGATGACTACACTAGGATTGGTGTATTTTAAACCAAATAACTACCCTAAGATTGGTTCATTTTAATCCAAATGACTACCCTAGGATTGGTTCATTTTAATCCAAAAGTAGCAATAAAACTATTGGTCACGGTCGCGTAGGATACATACAACAAATTAGACAAATTACAAATGCGCTAGATCAGAGGTCATATGCACTATAGAAATAGTCATACGCACTATACAATTAGTCATATGTGCTATAGAAATAGTCAAATGTGTTGGAGAATCTATCATATATGCTGGAGAATCTATCATATGCGTTGGAACAGTCTTCAAATGCGCTAGAGAATCAATCAGATGCATTGGAACAGTCTTCAAATGCACTGGAGAATCAATTATGTGCTGGAATAGTCTTCAAATGTGCTAGAATGGGTTTTGTATGCACTAATCCGCGTCTCCAGTCGTGAACTGCTAGAAAACCTACAATAAAATATTAAAAAGGGGGCAAGGGCCCCACAGTGGGTGCCAATTTAATGTGTGAGTAAAATATGCATAATGAATGACAAACACACCTAATAAGACATTATATCAAGAGATTTAAACAACATTTAATCTAATTAAAGTAAAAAATCTCTTAAAAGCATCCTATTGCTCTTTATCTCCAAAGATTTATTAAAACACTATGGCTCTCAGATTGTGTAAGCACTGTGACTGTTAAAATGCCAATCAAGAGAATGAGATATTATAAAATGTAGGAATCTAATCCTATGTAATGATTGTTAAATGATATGATGATGATAATGTGGATGACATTGACATGAAAATGATAAAAGAAACTATTGTAAACTAAGATGCAGCTAAATGAAAAGCTATGATTATGATTGCTATTCTAAAATGATTTTCTATTGCTATTGGTCAAATGCTTGATTGCTCTAATGATATTTCTGAAAAGTAAGATTGCACAAAGTGGGGATCTATTTCCTATAGAAATAAGTTGTATTTATAGATTCTCGGCAACACATTTGTGAAGGGGCGGCAAGTAAGGGTCTGGATTTGATTTGAAAGATTCAATGGTGAAAGATGAAGAAGCCTGAGATGATTATGGAGATTGTTCCTCCCCACAAAAACATTTAGCCAAAAGGATAGGAAGAATCAATGGATGAAGATGAAGAAGTTTTCCTGTAATTTGTCTCCAAATTTGTCAGTGAAGGCTGAGTTGAATTAATTGGATATGAAATATCTAATTTTGTTGGTGGATATGGTGAGTGAAAAGAGGAAATAGCTGTAGAAATATGCTTTAATTGAATATTTGGATTTATTCAAATTAGTAAAAGAGGATATTTAATTTAATAAAACAAACTATAGAAATCTATTTATTAAATAAACATGGAATAAATATGGTAATTAAATAAAACAAAGTATGTGAACTTGTTTATTTAATTTAGATGAAATAAAATAGATAATTAAATAAAACAAGTTATTTGAATTTGTTTATTTAATTAAGAGGAAATAATATGATAAAGATAAAAGAATTAAATGTGAACTATATAAATAAATATTACTTTTTATTTATAAGTAGATGAATTAGAGGAGTCAATTAATCAAATAAATTGTATTTAATAATTAATTAGATTATCCAGACCATTTTTAGGTGTATACAATAACTTAATCATCTCTATATCATTGGTTACTAGCCTTGCTTTAGCTTCTTCTAGGTTTGAAATATTTCCCTAAGTCTAATGTAAATATTTTGAAGTGCTATGTTTATCGAGTAAGTGATAGGTGTTGAATATCCACTTGTTCTCAAGAGTAAAGGCACGTCCTACTTCTAGTTGTACAAAAGTGCAAAATTATAATACATGGAAGTTTTCCACGAGTGTGAAAGAAGAGAAATAATAGATAAGTTAATGTAGAAGAACATAATGGTGATGCATGGTGATTTCCCATAATTCCACAAGAAGAGGGAGAAGGAAAGGAGAAGGTTGTGTGGAAGCACGAAATGGTGACGTGTGACAAGTTTTTGTGAGACCATGAGAAGAGAGAGAAGGAAGCGAGAAGGTCATGTAGAAGCATGGAATGGTGATGTGTGGTGGTTTTTCACAAGTTTGCAAGAGGAGAGAGTCAAGTAAGAATGAAGACCATGTGGAGGCATGAAATGCTAACACACATCCAAGAATTTTCAATGGTTTCTCTATGATTCTATGAAATGGTAATGCATGTCCAAGATGATATTAGCTGAAATGCTTTTCAAAGTGGTATTTGTATTGTTATTCTTCAAAGAATATTCTAAGGGAAGGTATATCTTGATTTTAATATACACCATTTTATTTTCCCATAAAAATGGAAGATTTATAGCTCAAATTCAAACTTGACAATCGACTAGTTCTTGGTTTAAAATTTGAATTTGCCCAAGCTAAACTTGGTAGCGACTAGAAAGGATTTTTATAGGTCAACTTCTCCTTCACTAATAGATCTAATTTTTTGTCTAGGCCGACATTACAATATTATATTTCACCTCAGATCAATATTTAAGTGATTTTTTTTGAAAATTTGAAATTATTATGAACAATACAAAACTATGACTATATATGGGTCTATGACCTATCTTGTATTTTTGTGTCTTATCTTGTAGAATAGAATTAGTGTGAGTGAAGGCAATCAAAGTGTGTATTCATAGCAGTGCAAAAGATAGAGAAAAAATGTGTGAATTCATTCTGTAAGCATTGTTAGTAAAGATTTGTCTAAATGTTTTCATTGTATTCATTTCAGTGTATTCAAAGGTTGGTGCCTCTTGTTCTCTGGTTTAGTGCTTAGATTGGGGGTACAAATCTAGGGAGTGCAGATAAAGAGGTTCCTATAGATTAAATTTGATCCTAAAATGGATGAATAGGGGTGTGGACACCCTAGTCTGGGTGTTTTGACTGGTTCAGATGCTAGATTACTTTGGTAGAGTCTGCTCTCTACTCTTATATAACCTATTGTTGATGGAAGTTTTGGATTTGATCTACACCTATGGAAAGAGGGGAAGCATTGTGTTGTATAGGGACTTTTCTAAGTCAAACCCTAGTTTTGGTGTTTCTAGCTCTGATTCATCCCACAATAATGGATCCCAAACTTGGGACATCCTAATTTTTTCCTGAAATCACATATTAAATTAGAAAAACTAATGATTTAAGCCTTGAGGGATTCCATCTAAAGGGTTTAAATTGAAGAGGGTTAGATAAGAGCCCCTTAGATCAAACCCCCATGGATAGAACCCCTCTAGTCTTAATACATACCCACAATGGAGTCTCCTTCACACCTATCAAAGTGATGGAAAAATTGTGTTTTCTTTACTTTTTTTAAGGATTAAATAAAGTCATTTAGAAATTATGTTTTGTAAGTATCTAGCTCTTATTATAAGCTTTCCAGAAAGTGTAATTTTAAATATTTTTAATTTTATTATTATATTTGTATTTTTTTCTTGTGAATGTTGTTTTTTTCATTAAACATCAAGGTATTTGTTTCACACACGTGAAAAAAAAGAAAATTAGAGAAAAAATTCTAAAAAATGTGTGTGCACTAGGTATTGATGTTCTTGTTTCATAAAAAAAAATTCAATACATACAAAACATGATATGCATGACAACATACACCTATGTCCTAATTATAATTACTTCAAAAATTAATTAAAAAACCTATGCAATAAAAAATAATTAAAAAATGGGGTGGTAGGCCTAGTTCGAGTGGCTGAAGCATCCCATTGTAGGAAAGTGGTCATGAGGTCTAATCTCCCCACCATCCCCATGGTACCAGAGGGTGTTTCACTGGTCACGTGAAAAAAGTTTACCAATTGCACTACAATTTATAAGGGGTGGCTATCTTATTCTGATTCCTGCAATCTAAAAAAATATATGAAAAAGTATCCATGCACTAGATATTGATATTAAAAATCTACATTTTAAAAATTATAATTTTATCCTTTCAATAAAAAAATTTATGTGTGATGACATAAACATCACTTTTAAAAAATGTTCTTTACTATAAAAATAAGTTATTAAAAGTTATGTAAAAAAAATCACAATTTATTTCTAATTTTTTTAGAAAATATATATTTAGAATCCACTCACAAATCCTCACAATTCACTAGTTCACATCATCTCCAAATTATTAACGGTTTAGTTACTATAGGTTTTATAAAGTGATTTTCTTTTTAAATGCTAATATTAATGTACAACTTGGCCAAAAAGTGGGACACAATATTGTGGGTTGAACCCTCCACAACATCAAATGATGATGGTATAAATTGTGTACCCTCATAGGGGTAGAGAGAAAGTAAATAGTAAATTATTTTAATAAATGCAATGATATAAAACAATTTTACCTTAAGTATGAAACTCTTGTTGAAGTGATGTCACACCATAGGTTTCCACAAAAATTTAATGATGAATGATTGAATTTTCTTGAAGACTTGCAAGAGATTAGTCCATGTAACATAGATAGTTTGTTGTAGTTAGCATGTAGAGAAGAGCTTGCATGTAAATTCACAATTAGAGCATAATAGTGCATTATTTATCATAATAGTGCCCAATTGTTCAAATGAGAAGGAAAACTTGTTTATATATGCATTCCAACTAATTATGCTTGGACATAGGTTTGCCTAGGTTCATTGTAAAACACTTAATGACAACACTCAAAGTGGTAGATATTTTAAAATAACATCCTTAGGACTAGGGCATCCATGCCCCCATTTTAGACTTTTTGGTCCCAAAAACTAGGGATGTCAAGGAATTAAATGTATTTTCTCGATATGGTCCTAAAATGAGTAATTATGAATATAATTAATTGTATATGGAAAATAGGGTTCAAAATAGTGTGAAATTGCTAGGCGTAACAATTACGATGCTACAATAGTTACAATTTGTCTTGTATTAGATTTTTCTCTATCATTTTTTATGATGAAAGGTTTAGGTTTTAAATAGGTTTAGCCATAGAAGATGATATGTCTCTTTTTCCTTTGAGCCTATGAACAATAGTGTCTTATTAGTATATTAGCCATAGTAGTTACAATTTGTCTTGCATAATATTTTCTCTATCATGTTATTGATGTAGTGTTTACAATTAAAATAGGTTGGCCATAGAAGATGATGTGTATCTTTCCTTTGAACTTATAGATAAGAGCATCTTATTATTATATTAGGTATTGTAGTTATAGTTTGTCTTGTATTAAATTTTCTCTTATCATATTTTGTGATGTAGGGTTTATAATTTAAATAAATTTTATAGATTTGTATTTACCATTTGTCAATGAAAGGTATATATCTGAAATTCTTAACATAAAATGTGTTTGCGTACAATTAACATAAAAATTAAAATTGATTTGGTTCTGTAGACACTTAAAAATGTCTTGATGGATCACATCGGCTAACTATCATCATTTCATCTTGAAACCCATCCTCTTTTCGCTTAATTAATTAAATTAGCCTAGCTATTTAATTAATTGCACTATTTCCATCTATTAACCTAGTTCATCAAATCAGGTTAATTCCCCCTTTTCATGCTAACATTTCAATGGTCTGTTAAATTAAATAAATCAAACTATTTAATTTAATTCCCTAAGTCATCTTATATAATTAAATAACCCTAAGTTATTTAATTAAATGTCATGTCACCTTTACCCCTTTCATTAAATCATTTAATTTAATGAAAATCACTTAATTCCTATAAAATCCCCTAATTGTATGATTAAACCTTGTTTAATTAACAATTAATCTAATTTTCCTCCAAAAGGGGAATATTCCTTACCCCCTTTTTTGAACAATTTTTTTTTTTTTTAACTTACAAAATATATTTTTTCCTCACCCATGAGAATATTCCAAAGAATATCCTCTCTCCTCCAATCATTTGAAGAAAGGATATTCTCACTTGGCTTCTTGAGCAAGCTAAACTTGTGACTTCTTGAGCAAGTTACCTTGTGACCTATGTGTGTAGGTCAAAAGTGTGTTTGTTTGGAACAAATGGAAACCCTTGATTAAATCTCATCTTGCATTCTCACTCGTTGATGAGAATCCATGATCCATGCCTCTTCTTTCTTTCATCCTTGACTATTGATTGATCTTTTCAATCTCAACCCTTCATTTATCATTTGCTCTCCTATAAATAGAACACTATTTAGAGACAAATGAATCCATCTTTCAATTGCAAACTTATTCTATTGAATTCACTCACCCTCACACTCATAATTTACTCACATTTAGCATATTTTAGTTCATTTTTAGTTGCATATTAGTTTTAATCTTCCATTAATGGCTACCTTGCATCCATCTTAGCTTGTTTATAAATTAGGGTTTGAATCTTTTAGCTTAGAATCCACTTAGCATTAGCTTAACATTTTTATATCTTCATCATTTAGCATAAAATCATGTTTAATTAGCTTGCATCATGCTAATTTAGCTTTAAATCATGTTTTCATACACATCTTTCATCAATTTCATTGATTGTCTTCAATAGAATCAATCAAAACGAACTCACTTACCCATGGGATTGGGAAAGGGTCATCATTTCACATCAACACGACACCAATCCCTCAATAGAATAAGTTTCAATGGATTAGAGTAGGTATTTCAAAAGCTTTTGTAGTTTAACATGTCAAGTTTTAATGGCCTCCACTTTGATTTACATTGAATAATTTTATTGGGACTGAGGTTTAGTGGCTAAATCACACTTCGATTCCTCATGGATCAAGTGTGGTTAACCCATACTAATCCATTAGTCACATTCTGGCGCTAGAAGGAGGGAAGACTGATAATTTAACCAATTTCTATCTCGAATTTCGTTTGTTTTGCATTTTTGTAGGAAACAGTGATGCCCAAATCAATTACAATGACGCACTTTGTAGGGTGTCTCCATATAGCGACATGTCTCAATCTAAAACAACAACGCCTATTAAATGCACTGACACTGATTTAAATATGGCGACGCTAAAATAATATAGAGGTATCAAATATTTTCAAACGACAATGCCAAATCAAATTATGACACTATTGTTCTCTTTGGTTTTTTCAGCAAAGCGATGCCCTTACTCAACAGAGTGACATCCTTATTCACTACAACGATGCTATTGCAAATAGTGACGCCCAATTTGGGTAAGAAGATTAACGATCATTTTTTCAACATGTGCTTTAATTTTCTCAATTTGTTAGATTACTAACACACTTGTAACATTGTTCTAGTTGTTAGACTAACAAGGTTTTGTAGGTTGGATGACATGGAGTTAAAGTGAAGAAAGCATTCTCATCTTAAAATTGTGTGATTGTAACAAGGGTTTGACAATTTGGGACAATTATAACCCAATTTCTTATGATTTTTAATTTTTGCTTTAATACCTCACTAAATTTCATTTAGGTTTAAAATGAATGCACAAACGGGACTAAAATTGAGCCCTCATCTCATCATTGTTTTTTAGGTTTAAAATTGAACAAGGAAACTTAACATTTCATTTGGTGTTTAAAATGAACTCATCATTGCTTTGAGATGTTAAAATTTATGAATGTTTGTTGTGTTTTGATTTACAACATTGTTATTCGATGCATATACAATTCTCTTGTGCCACTCGACGATCTTGAGAAACAAAAACATTCCTTAACACTTTGTAAAATCACCTACATCTTTCATTTCAGATTAAAAATGAACCACAAGGTGCGAGTGTAGGGAAAAGGTGTGGTGTGTGTTCTCTCCTTTTTTCATGCAACTGGGATGATTGAACTACAAATGCACTTCATTGCTATTGTTTATCTTTAGAGGGCCTGCCTCCTCGCTTCAAAAGGAGGGAACAACCCAAGCGGTAATGAGAAAAATCCAAGCTTTTCTGAACCGCTATATAAATGTGTGGTTGTGATGAGAATTGTGATCAATGGGAAGTGGCATGTGATAACTCTCCCCTAGTATCTTTATGATGTGAAAATCCTTGTTCTAAGGGTTGCCTCTCTCAAGATTTTTTCATAGTATTCCTTGAACGAGAAGCCCTTATTACTAACCATTTTTTAGAAACCAAAATCCTTAATACTTGTTGGTGCAAGAATGGTCGTTTTGAAGCTGCCCCACATTTGTACTATTCATTGTTGAAACAGAAAAATCCTTAGGATCTTTGGATCTTCAGGATTTTGAGATTTGGTGGTCCTGAGAAGTGTGAGTCGTGGAGGGGAGCCAATGTCTCCAAATCTCTAACTATTCACAATGTCTTATTGTTTGGAGAAATCCAAGTGGGGACTCAACAAGTATGGCCATTTCAAATCTAGGATTGTAAAAATGATTGTGAGTCAGTTTAATACATTGCTTGGTTCCAAAATGTTACAAACAAACCTTCATTATCTTCCTCAAAATTTTAAACCCTTTGGTCTAAGTATGGATACCTTTTGAAATAGCCTTGATATTAATGCTTGTCCTAAGGATTTATATCCTTAGAGATTTCTAAATATATTGACTTATATCTCAATCCACACTTCCCAAAGTCAACATAAGCAACTATGGCTTCAACCTCATAATTTTCAAAAAATGGACATTATGGAATCTATGATTTTTTTGACATAGACATTTAGTTTGAAAACATAATCAAGACAAGTATTTATGCTAAAATAAACTCATTTAAGCAAGATAACTTAACAAACTAAATCCCACATGACCATTTGGAGACCGATCACTCTCTTTTAATAACCAAACCTTGCACCTGCTATCATACAAGGAAAACATTACAAATTTGATTGAGTCCAAAACCATTGAGTTATGTTGTCCAAATAATTGAGTTCCATTATCCAAAGTCATTAAATTCTATTGTCAAAATAATTGGGTCCTATTTCTAAAATCGTTTGAGTCCTATTTTACCAAAATCATCGAGTCCTTAGGGTTTGATCACTTTAGAGACCGCATATCATGTTTCTCACTACCTTGGTCTTGGAAAAAAAAGGTTCACTCTAGGTAAACATTGGGTCAAACATTTCACTCACCCCTCCATCAAATTTCATCCTTCACTTCACCAAACTTTGCAAAAAAATTGAATACACCAACACTTTTGGACATAGCAATCTATCAAACCAACCCCTAACTTAGTTACTTTGTATGTGAAATGAATCCTTTTCCATGTATTTGGTTAAGTTAGTTATCATATTTGAACTAGTTTATCTTGAATTTCACGAGTCTACCCTAAAGATTTCCAAGTTCATAAACATCCTTTATCCAAACATCAAACAATCAAACTTAAGTCAAAAGTGTCATCCAAAAATGATTGCAAATATCACTTCCTATATCATCCACCTTTTCATCCCCAATTATCATCATTGCTCCAAAAAGGCTTAGAGCATCCCTTCTACCTAGATTTGAGTCAACTAGAGAGTTCAAACATTACAAATCTCAGCATAACTGTCTTATAGGTGACCCAAAATTTATGGTAAAGACAAGATCACAACACAAGAGAATCATGTAGAAAACCAAAGTCACATTCACCTCAAGTGATCCAAATCCTCAAGAATTTTATCCAAGGAGCCAATATACCTCCTCAAAACAACCACAAAATTTGTTGAGGTATGAGGTAGAAGATGTCACAAAAAACCCATTTGAACTTACTAAGGAAGAAATCGTGGAGTACAAACAAGAACATCAAGCCTTAGAAAACATAACTCCAATTTCCCATCTTTTGTTGCGCAACCTTTGACACTAGGGTTAACCCAATCTATGATTCAACCAAATCCATCCCTTGTGCCAAGTCAACCCTTAACGTCTAGTCTTTTAACTAGGCTAGGAACCAACCATGGTCTCACTTCATGTCTAGGAACAAACACAACTTTGGGTATTCACAAAATGACCATTCCATTAACCACCAACCTTCCCCAAAACACAAGTTGGACACCAAACTTTTGGAAACCACTTACATTCTATGACACAACAATAACCTCGGCATTTTGAGTGCAACCATCTTTATCCATCACCACAAATACTCCAAGTGTGCCTAATGTTGCGTAAAGTAATGTGAACCAAGTGCCTCAAGTAGGAAAAAAAGGGAAAGTTAACACTTTCACACAAAATCAACCTTGACAAGTGGTTCCAACAATCCCATTGACACATCGACACAAGTGGTTACCCAAGCTACTCAAGTCAATCCACCATCCACATCAAACCCATTTATCATCGACCCAAATCAAAACAACACTTTGATTATGAATCCCATCAACCAAGGTAATACCTTGATCTCACCTCAAATACAACAAGGGAACCCCCTACCCATCAGTCAAGGGAACCCTTTCAATCAATTACAAGGTCTAAATGTGTCATTACCATCACAATATCTAATGGAACCATCATCTTTCCCCAAGGTCCCTCTCACCATACAAAATCAAATGGAACCTCAAACTTACATTCCTCCATCTCAATCCACTATCTTGCAAGGAATGTTAAACCAAGGGAACCCCTGACCTCTCATCAACAATCCACAACCGACTCAAAACATCAACAGCCACAATCCATCATAGATGTCTCAACAACCAATTGATCCTACATTGAAAGCACATGCCTTAGTTTTACATCAAGCACAATAGGATGATTAGCAAGCCACCCAACAACAACAAGAAGCAACCTCAGTAGCATAGCAACAACATCAAGACACCTCAATCACCTTCACAAAATCCCACACCACCATACACACCATACAACACCTTATCATATCAGAATCCCATATACAACCCATATGGCATCTCACAATACACAATGTATGTTCGTCCACCAAACCTGCAAGACGATCTAGCATTATCACAAGAAATGCAGGATTGCCTGATTGGAAAGACCAAGAAGCCTCATAAATAGAACTTATCTCCATATCCATTCAATTAAAACATTGCAATGGTATCATTCTCTCCTGGTTTTGAAATTCCCAAATTCAATAAATACAAAGGGAGAGGAAGTCATGTGGACCATATCAAAGAGTTTAATGCCATATGTATGGAGGTCACCTATAATGAGTCCTATTTGATGCACCTCTTCCCATGAAGTTTAACGGGTCTTGCCATGGATTGGTTTTATCAATTTCCTCTAGGTATCAAAACTTTCCAAGAAATCATTGAAAAATTCATAGATTACTTCTCTGTAAATCTTGAAATGGATGTGATCTTAGAAGAGTTGTACACTCTCAAACAAAACAAAGGAGAATCTTTTGCCAATTTCTTGCAACGATGGAGACAAGAGCTAGTAAGAGCAAGCAGTCCCTTCCTAATGAACAACAAGTGGGGATCACCATCACCAACCTAGATCTGGATCTATCATTCCACTTGAAGATGCAGTGCAATACCTCTTATGATGAGCTTGTCCCTAGAGCCCTTAACATCGATAGAGCCCTAATCTCACAGGGAAGCACACAAGTATATAGAGACAACCACCCATCCATTAGTTTTAACAATAAGACACACTATTGGGCCAAGAAAAAAATGTTACTACTAATGGTGTTGTTGATGCAAAGGTGGTCTTGACTACTCCTAGACAAGAAAACACCCAAACCATGAATACACAACAACCATACACATCACCATCGAATAATCAAACAACAATCAACGCTGCAAATACTCAACATGGACAACTATATAGGAGTGAATTTGCACCCCTTATGTAAATTCCCCTTTTGCCCCTCTCCACTTTAGAAGACCAAGTTCATAGGCTTAATTACACCTAAGCTTGCTACTTTTATTCCACTTGGTGCCTATTTTGAGCGTCAGTGGGGGAATTTTTGTCGAGGACGCCTATGTGGCGCATAGATTTCTGCGCAGCGCGCTTACATCCCTGGTAGATTACTGCAGCTGAAGCTACAGAGGCATTACACTTCTCATTGACAGTCAACATGTAATGCCCCTTTCGGCTGACTAACCTGAATATGGCCATTTTCTTCATCTCTCCTTCAAATTCCCTCCTACATGCATCTCAACTTCTTCCAAGATTTTAGATTAGCTTCTTCACACTCTTGCACTCACTTCTTTCATTCCCAAGCATTCTAGTAGCACTTTTACACTCCTTAGCAGCAACAACTTCACTCCATCACTTTAGTAGAGAGAGTTTGGGACAACACCATTGTAGAAGAGGCTCGAGTACTCTCATTCTCCCCTCCATTAGCCTTGAGTGCTCTTGGTGGAGGTGGTAAGCTTCCCATTCCTCTCCTCTATTACTTGGTTGAGTAAGCCCTTCTACTGTTTTGTAGTGTTTCAGTGTTCTTCATTACATTACTTTCTTTATCATACTCACTTTATTGGTTGTCCATGGAGGTGGAAACACCCAAATGGGGGTCTGACTGAGGCAGACCCCTATACATCCACCCAACATTTTTCCTCCTCTTTGTGTGTAGGTGGATGTGCTTTTGGAGAGCTAGCTGGAAAATGAATTTCTTTGTGAGATCATTCTTGCCACCCTAACTCTCGTATTTTTACTTTATCATATTAGAGAATGTTTTGATTACTTAATAGCATCATTTTGGCCCTTTAGTGGTAGTTAGCTAGGTCATTAGCTTGTTTTCCTAGGTTTTACCTTGTCTCTTTAGTTGTCTGGTCAAACGAATGCTAGCGCACTTGAGAGATGCCAGCATGTCGCACTCTCATCCCAGGACTGCACTTCCATCCTCAGGCAGAGAGCTTCCTAAGGCTTAGTGTTGAACCCGAAAACCAGCTTGCCTATCCCCGTTTTGTATCTCACGAGGTCTGCAAAGTGATTGAAGGACCTTATAGTCCTTCTCATTCTCATCCTGCACTTCCTAACTCCCCGTTAAGCTGAGGTAAGTTAGGGCAGCCTTCCACTCTTGGCCCTCCATGACCTAGGGAATTGAATGTGGTTGGTCCCTCTCTCTTACATTTTGGTGAACCTGACATGAACCATTTTGGGTTTCGTTTTGCAATACTGATAGTTCCTTTCCTCGTATTCTAGGAGTGTTGTAGGTGTGAGTGTTGTGAGGATGTCACCTTACAACCCAACCTACGACCCCTAGTTGGCATAGTTGGAAGGTTCTAAAGGTGTTGTATAATGAAACCTTAATTAGGTCACCATCTTATCCTTTAACCTTTAGGGACTCTGTGGAAGTATCGTCTAGTGTGCGTAATGGCCTCCTTCCTGCATCAACCTATCCCCTCTACGCAACCTGTGGACAATAATACTAGTATAACCTTCACTTCACAGGACCTATCGATGGTTTTTAATAGAGACCATCTCCTCTCTATATCCCTAGATGGATCAATGGGAACATTGTAGCAGGTGTTCTCGTTGATCCGACATCACAAGTAAACATAATAACTGAGGAGATCATGTTGATTAACTTCTTACATAAAGATGGGTATGATGCACCTGTGAGTACCATCTGCATAGATGATGGGCTTTCCATGCCCCCTTTGGTTAGTATTGTCATGTCGATCTTGGTTGGACCTAAATCTATGAAACTCCTATTTGACATTATCCCTAGGTTTGAGCTCTTTAGGGTGAAGTTGGGTATCCCTTAGTTGGTGGCTATGAATACGGTACCCTCGGTCATGCATAAATGTTTAAAATTTATCCACAAGGGTTTTGTACATGTAATCCATGACACCAGTTATAAACCACCAGTTACTCGTGGTAGCTACTCCTTGGAATAATCTTGGCCTACACTTGTTGGTCCTCTTCTTCCTATTTCACATAAGGCCTACTTAAAAGCTAACAGTGATGCCACTAAGGCACATAAGAGGGAAGAAGAGAAGCAGTCTCGAGATCCTCTTTCTTCCTCCTCCGCTGGTCAGTCTGACACTTCTTCTCGCTCTATTGTGGTACCACAAAATTCTACTCTGCATTTGCAAGAGAATCCTATGGTGCCCACTTGGAGAAAGCCTAAGCACCATGTATTCAAACTTCCTATTCTGCTAATAAAGCCTAGACCCATTCAATATAATGGGAAGAAGGTCTCCCATGGAGAGTCCTCTTTGTCTTGACCTCTGCGGCCTCCTACCGCCCTTTCTCCCAAAGAAATGAATGGGAAGAGGCCTGTTGTCAAGGTTCTTGAGCTGACTCCCCCCACTGCTCCTCAATCTCTTCCTCCTGCTCCCATTTAGGAATCCATTCCTATGTCAGAGATGACCATAGTGGATGTTCCCATGGTTGAGCAAAAGCTTTATGTTCCTTTGCAGCCTCCGACCTCCAACTCAAAGAGTCATAGAAACCACCTTGCACATGAGAGCAAGCACCGGTGAAAGGATGTCTTGGCTAAGCAGGCTGCCTCACAAAGGAAGGAAGAAGAGAGGACTGCCCCTGCTTCAGGGCCTCTTGTAGTGTCTTCCTCTCCCCTTCCTTCTGCTTCTCTTCAATCTAGTCCCATGTTGCTTTCGGCTTCCGTTGCGAGTACGAATGCACCTAACCCTAAGGGGGTATAGGTGTTCATCGCCCCTTCGGTGGAGCTACCTTTGCTGATATCTATTTTAGATATATCTCGCCTTTCTCGAAGCCCATGGATATGATTAATACCTCGGTTGTATCCACTATGGTTCTTTCCTCCTCTTCATCCACACCTCTAGCCTCGTCTATGGGGAATTCATCTCCTTCGATGAAGAAAAAGGTGGAGTGTGGTCTTTCTAGCAGTAAAGGACGTAAGAGGAGCCCACCTTCTTCACAAGGTGGTCCCATACTGACTTGTTCTGACCTAGCGACGAAACTAGTCCCAACTTCCCCTGAGTTCGTCACCGCTCCCGAGTCATTCGGTGAGCCTAGTGGTGAACCTCAAGTGCAACCTACCCTGTCCACTATTTAGTTAAACATGACGCTCCTGTGGGGTGCATGTTTAACTCTGTGGATAAATTTCTAGCCTTGTCATCGATCTTCACAAAATCGCTGACCCTATCTCCACAAGAGCTCAACGAAGAAGACCTTGCAGGGACTTCTTCCTTGGCCCTTGTTGTGAGAGGGTCGAATGCTCCTCCTCTTAACATCCCACCACTGCAAGCTCATCCACCTTCCCCTACAATGATCTAGAATGGGAAGCAAACAACCTCTTGGTTAATCAATGTTACGAGGAGGCCTCTTCTTGATCTTGTGTGTGTGTATTTTGTGATGTGTTCCCCCATGCTCATGCTATGTGTGCCTAGATGACCATGTCACCCCTATTGGTGCTTGGATATAGGCGTGGTTTTTTTGTCATAAACCTTCCTCTATTTGTACCATCATTCTTCCATGTTTGTGCTTGATTTTTGATAAATTGGGGACCATGCAAAGCATTGGGGGCATTTAGGCTTCCCTCCCATGTTGACCCAATTTTTTTATTTTACTTTGTCTTCTTGTGCATTCTTCACATGGTCTGATATAGTAAGGGGTTGCTGATAGTTCATTTATATACTATTATTTTGCATATATATATATATATATATTTATGAGCAATTCTGACCTCAAAATATCAAGCTGCTCCTATGTCCTTTGTTTTTGTTTTTCTCTTTTTCCTTCCCTTTATCTTTCACTTCTTTGCTTGAGTTGTTCCTCTCATGTGTGACAATGCCTTTCTTCAACATTTTGATTTTCAGAAAATGCATTCGTTGCCAATGAATCTTTTCTCGAAAAACTTTGCAAATCTTTCTTCAGAATCACATTATCAACTTGGAGCCCTAACGGAACATGTTTCCTTCATCATGGGTTCATAAAGAAAGGACTTGGAAACCTTCCTCTGAAGTGGGAACAACTTTGACCTTCCCCTCGCGTGGAGGAATATTCTTCCTTTTGAATTCCTTGATGAAGTGAAAATCCTTCAAAACCTTGATGATGGATCAATTTGAGAAAGAAAATATCTTTGAGTAATCCCACAAAGTCGGTTTACAATTTCTGGGAGATCCTGATTTTTGCTAAAATCACATATTTTTAGAAAATATAATGATTTAAGCCTTGAAAAGTTTTATTTAAAGGATTCCAATTGAAGATGGTTTGATCGAACCACTTTAGATCAAACACCCTTGGATAGAACCCTGCTAGTTTTAAACCATACCTATAACGAAGTCTCCTTTACACCTATAAAAATGTTGATAAAAACCCACTTTTGATTTACCTTATGGGGGATAAAATGAATTCATTTAAAATTTATTTTTTGTAAGTATGTAGTCCTTATTATAATTTTCCCAAAAAGTATAATTTTAAATAAATTTAATTTTATTATTATATTTATTTTTTATTTCTTGTGAATGTAAGTTTTTCACCGAAAATCAAGCTCTATGTTCTGCACATGTGGAAAAATAGAAGATTATAAAAAAATTGAAAAATATGAGTCAGATATTGAAGTCCTTGATCCAACAAAAAAATTGAATTTCGATACATACAAAAATTTACGTTATATGATCCACCTATGTCTAAATTGTAATTGATTTGACTTCAAAACTTGATTAAGAAAAAAATATTCAATAAAACACTATGAAACCAATTGGAAGCACTAGATATCATAGTTACAAATCTAAATTTGAAAAAATTAGAATTTTATCCTTCATGGAAAAAAGATTATGTGTTATACGGTGAGCGTCACTCCTTAAAAATGTTGTTTACTGAAAAAAACTAGTTTTCAAAGGAGATGGAAAAAGAAGTGCAATTTAATTCGAAGAATTTTGAAAAAAATATATTCAGAATCTACAGACAAAATTTCACAAATCACTAGTTTGCATCATGTTCAAATTCCTCACAGTTTAGCCGCTATAGGTGCCCGAAAGTGAAGATTTAGTTAGAAAAAAATATTTTACTGTCCAATTTGGCCAAAAATTGTAAACCACTATTGTGGGATCACCTCTCCTTTCGAACTATGCATCCCTTGAGTGGACCCCTTCTTCACGACGAGTTCCCAAGGGACCCCTTTGAAAGTCTTCCAAATTGTTGACGGTCTGCGCGACTGTCCACCTACTCGCCTACATGGCTGCTTCCTAACTCTGCAAAGTCCGCTTTCTTAGGTTTCCTCCATGTGAGAGATTTTGGGGGATACCTCCTTGCATTTTTTAGAGCCTATAGGGAACTTTCTTTGAGCTTCCTTCATGCGAGAGATCTTGGGGGTGGCTCCCCTATAGGTCTACGGGTCTATAGGGCGCTTTCTTAGGTTTCCTCCATGTGAGAGATCATGGGGGTTACCTTCCCTATAGGTCTGCGAGTTTCTAGGGTGATTCCTTGGGTATTCTTCATGCGAGAGATCTTGGAGAATACCTTCCCTATAGGTCTTTGGGTCTATAGGACACTTTCCTAGCTTCCTCCATGTGAGAGATCTTGGGGGACACTTCTCGGGTATCCTCCATGTGAGAGTTCTTGGGGGACACCTTCCTTGCAGGTCTGCAAGCCTATAAGGCGCTTACTTCATGGGGCTTCCTTCATGTGAGGGATCTTGGGGGTTGCCTCCTTGTAGGTTCGTGAGCCTATGAGATGCTTTATTTCTTCAGCTTCATAGTTCTAAGAAGCTATGGATTCCTTCATTTTCCCTACACCTTCAGGTTCATCAGATCATGGTCTACTTCCTCAACGGTTTATGTTTACATTTCTAACTTTATTCATTATTTGATCTACTTTATCGAAGCACTCATTAGTATTCGTGCTTGCTAAAGTGGGGGAAAAATGTATAGGAGTGAATTTGCACCCCTTATGTAAATTCCTCTTTCCCCTCTCTCCACTTTAGAGGACCAAGTTCAGAAGCTTAATTCCACCTAAGCCCACTACTTTCATTCCACTTGGTGCTTGTTTTGAGCATTAGTGGGGGAATTTATGTTGGGGATGCCCACATGGCACATAGACATCTGCGCAACGTGCTTATGTCCTTGGCAGATTCTTGTGGTTGAACCTACAGAGGCTTATGTACTTCTCATTGGGAGTCAACTTGTAACACCCCCTTCGGCCGACCGACCTGAATATGGCCATTTTCTTCATCTCTCCTTCAAATTCCCTCCTTCTACATGCATTTCAACTTCTTCAAAGCATTCAGATCAACTTCTTCACTCTTGCACTCACTTCTTACATTCCCAAGCATTCTAGTAACAGTTTTGCACTCCTTAGCAGCAACAACTTTACTCCATCACTTCAATAGAGAAAGTTTGGGACAACACCATTATAGCAGAGGCTCGAGAACTCTCATTCTCTCCTCCATTAGCCTTGAGTGCTCTTGGTGGAGGTGGTATGCTTCCCATTCATCTCCTCTATTACTTGGTTGAGTAAGTATATTTATTGTTTTGTAGTGTTTTAGTGTTCTTCATTACATTACTTTTTTATCATACTCGCTTTCTTGGATGTCCGTGGAGGTGGAAACACTTAAACAAGGGTCTGCCTCAATAGCCACCCAAAATTTTTCCTCCTCTTTGTGTGTAGGTGGACGTGGTTTTGGAGAGCTAGCTAGCGAAAAAATTTCTTTGTGAGATCATTCTTGCCACCCTAACTCTCGCATTTTTAATTTATCATATTAGAGAATTTTTTGTTTACTTAATAGCATCATTTTGGCCCTTTAGTGGTAGTTAGCTGGGACATTAGCTTGTTTTCCTAGGTTTGACCTTGTCTCTTTAGTTTTCTGGTCATACAGATGCTAACACACTTGAGAGATGCCAGTGCGCCGCGTTGTTGTCCCAGGACCGCACTTCTATCCTCAGGTAGAGAGTTTCCTAAGGTGTAGTGTTGAACTCAAAAATCAGCTCACCTATCCCCATTATGTATCTCGGGTCTACATAGTGATTGAAGGACCTTATAGTCCTCATCATTCTTGTCACGCACTTCCTAACTCCCTGTTAAGCTGAGGTAAGTTAGGGCAGCCTTTCGCTCTTCGCCCTCCATGACCTGGGGCTTTGAATGTAGCTGGTACCCCTCTCTTACAACAACAATGAACGAATAGTACTCTTAAATGATAATTCACTTCCTTAGGGGAACCTATGGAGGATGTATTGAAGAGGTTGATACAGTCTAATCTTATCACACTCCCAGATTTCTCAAACTATTAAGAGCCACAAGTCAAACCTTGTAGCTATAAAGATCATTTTTGTGAATTTCATTGATACAAAGGTCATAACACACAAAATTGCTTTAGAATCAAACATCTAATAGAAGATCTTATCGAACAAGGAGACATTCATGTCAATCAAAAATCTGGAAATAAAAATTTAAAAATTTACACAAACCCTATGCCTAATCATACAAAAGCAAAAGATTCAGGAAAGGCCTCAACCTCAAAAAATGTAAAAAATACTCATGATACTACAGTGGGATATATTTATTCATCACAAAATGAGGAATCAAACATGCATCAAGATACTATTTCAAAACAAATTCCAAACCCATCAACAGTGTTTAGCACCATTTTATACAATAATGACATCAAGTGGATATCAAATTGTGATATCTCTCCCACATATGACTTAATGATTGGGAATGTTGAAGAAGTTCCAAATGAGCTAGAAATATCCCTTATTGCACCCATACCCACAAAATGTTGCGAAGAGTCTTTTACCGATGATATATCATCCACCCAAGGATCATGTCAAGAGGAGGCTCTTGAGGATAACGAAAGTTACTCTGAATTGAGTCGGGATCAAGAACCCCTATCCCCAGAATTTCACCAAGAGCTAAGGGACATTTTCCAAACCATTTTAAACTCTAAACATGTCCCCTATATCACCCCTGAGATGTTTCTTTCTGATAAGCATATAGATGTTCTTCAACCAAAACAAGAATATCCCACTCTTGACATTCCCACAGAAGAGCAAGCAGTAATTGAGATTCATGATTCTTATAGTGATTGTGCATCATCGACATCTTTTGAATCAACATCAACATCTTTTGAAACAGTTTCAATAGATAATGATGTCATAGAGTTAGAGAAAATAGTTCATATTCCTGAACAACAAGAACCCATAGCAATATCATGTGTTCATGACAAGTCCTATTTAGTGGCTATGGATTAGAGGATACATTATCAGGGAAAAGGATTAGGTATTGATAATACCTTCACAACGCCGAAGGAAATCTTGTCTACAACAAACATAAACATATGGGGCATGAAGAATCCTTATGATGAAAATATTGTCAACGCTACAACTAGTTGTATCATGAGTTGGAATTCACCCATCATCTCATACACAAATTGGGACCAACGTAAAAAGAAGAATTCCTTCAAAGAAAGGTGAAGATCATCAAAACAAATGAAGCAGTCAAGAAAAAAGGACAAAGAAAATACAAATGGATACCAAAGAAAAATAAAAAAAATCATCCCTCCAAAACTCCATTAGTCAAAGAAACTATTGGAAAAAGTAAAAAAGGGAAATGTATCCATCAAAAGAGTCCTTAAATACAAAAGCATGCTTCTCAAGCAAGGAACAAAGTATATCTAGTGGTTGGTCCTAATTCCATAAAAAAAATCATTCCCACCCATCATCACTCATATTCCCAAGTTTACAGAGTCAAAGGATCCAAACCATTGATAAATACATCTCATATTCCTTCATACATGTCATCGTCCATGGTGCAGGAGCCCCTGTTTGATTTCTTGCCTCCATGAGGCCATTTGTAAATAGTTGCTCTATTTTGTGTATTTGATTTTATAATAAGGTTTATCAAACCATTTTTGAGGTTTTTGAGTCTTATGAAGTCATATTTTAAGTCATTTGTCAAATAATGTTTAAAGTTGTTCTATATTGTAAAAATTGTAAAAGTTGCTCAAGAAAAGTTGTCAAGCAACTAGTCAAAAAGTGTCATTAAGGTGTTTTGTCAACAAACTAATCAAAATGTGGTTTAAAATAGTTGGTTTTGGTTGGAAATGTATAAATACACCCTCCAAAACTCGAATTGGGGGTTTGAGACATTATTTTTGAAGTTTGATGAATGGAAACCTCGAATTTTGTGTGCATTTTCTAATTCTCACATTGTTTTCAGGCTGAAGTTGTGCATTGTATGGCCTGGTATGGACTCATATCATCGTGTATCATATATGTATGGAAATATATTTGTTTTTATTTTACAATTTTTTTTGTCTCATTGAATTTTATTGAGTTTTGTGGGAGATATGGCTATTTTGGTGAGACTACCCTATTCTAACAATATTGTGCAAAATTTGCAGTCTGAAAAAAGTGATGGTATGGATTGTATAGTCTATATTTTGGATCTGAAACCAATTTTATTTTTTTTCCATGTGAATCTACTTTCATTTGCTTCAAGTATCATCAAATTTAATTAATATTTGAATAAGTTATGACCATTTTTGTGAAGGCAGGTTTGAACCTTACCTAGGGTTTGCAGTTTTGGAAAAAATGCAATAACTTTCTTTTCCACCATTGGATCTTCATAGAACTTGAAGGAAACGTCTATAATTATGTTATATTAAATCTCACCGAAGGGATTGTCTTAATTTTTTTTTTTGTGGAAGTTCTTAATGACAGATCATTGCATTAAATTGTGGGCTGCCATGACAATGTTTCTAATGTGATCTAGAATGCACTTAATCATTTACATTTGAGATGAATTTGTTCATGAAAGTTGTCAAGTGAATCAATTTTGTAGAATTTTTTCCATTGTTCATGATTTCTCAGTTGTGTTATTGCAAAGCAATCCAAGAATTCCTAAGAGCAAGAATTTGTATCATTGCTTTGAATGATTGGTTGAGTTGAATTGTGATCCTCCTAGCTCTGCATCAAATTGGTATCAGAGCCCAATAAGGTCTGGGTAGAGGAAGAGTTTGAGTTTTTATTTGTGGTTGTGTGTTGTGCAGGTTGAGGAAGGAACCTGATTGCCTAGGTGAGGCAAAGTAAAGTGGAAGCAAGGAGAGATTTGCTTGTGAAGATGGATTTGTTGAGAAGATTGGAAAGATGTTTGCAGGCTGAGGATTCACAAAGGAAGAAGAAAAGAGAGGAAAAAGAGTTGAGGAAGAAGGAAAGAGAGAAGGAAAGGCAACTAGAGGTTGAAAAGATAAGAGAAATAGAAGAGAAACTAAGAAGGATGAAAGATGAGATGAAACAGTTGTATAGACTAGAAACAAGTTGGCACATGACAGTTAATCTAAGAAGGTAGTATGGCCTATTCAAAGGCTAATGAAAATGAGAGAAGCTACACCTGATGTGAATACAAAAGAATAATTGATGGAAGAAGGTAATGAACAAGAAAAGGTGGATGAATAATATGATTTCTGGAAAAAGTTTGCAGCCATTGAAGAAGAATGGGATAGTAATGTTGGTAATGGACAAGTCAAACAAGAGGAAGAGGAACTCATCAAGGTAGAAGAAGCCAAGGACATTGAGGTTGCAAGTGAATTGCTTTTGAAGGAAAATGATATTGATAAGTTGGTCATGGGTGAAGAGGATTTTGAAGTACAAGAAGATAAGGAGGAGACCTCAAAGTCTCAATATTTTGTTTCTAATTTTTCTTTGAACTATGTATGTGCAGATCATGAAGGACAAGGAAAAGTGTGATGATATGATGGAGTTTTGGAACCTCCAAGTTGAAAGGATGATTGATAGGAGAAGGCATAAGAAGAAGAAAAGGAAGAAAGGACCAAAGAAGGTTGAAAAAAAAAAGGACAAAGTGCAAAGGAACTGGAAGATCAGGAAGAAGACAATTCAAAGGGGCTTGAATTCTTCCCCCCCCGAGAGTTTGGTGCAGGAGCACCTGTTTGATTTCTTGCCTCCATAAGACCATTTGTAAATAGTTGCTCTATTTTGTGTAATGGGTCTTATAATAAGGTTTATCAAACCATTTTAGAGGTCTTTGAGTCTTAAGAATTCATATATTAAGTCATTTGTCAAATAATGTTTAAAGTTGTTCTATATTGTAAAAACTGTAAAAGTTGCTCAAGAAAATTGTCAAGCAACTTGTCAAAAAGTGTCATTAAGGTGTTTTGTCAACAAAATAATCAAAAGGTGGTTGAAATAGTTGTTTTTGGTTGGAAATGTATAAAGACACCCTCAAAAACTCGAATTGGGGGTTGGAGACATTATTTTTGAAGTTTGATGAATGAAAACCTCGAATTTTGTGTGCATTTTCTAATTCTCACATTGTTTTCAGGATGAAGTTGTGCATTGTACAGCCTAGTATGGAATCATATCATAGAGTATCATATATGTATGGAAATATATTTGTTTCTAGTTTACAATGATTTTTGTCTCATTGAATTTTATTGAGTTTTGTGGGAGATATGACTATTTTGGTGAGACTACCCTATTATAACAATATTGTGCAAAATTTGCAGTCTGAAAAAAGTGATGGTACGGATTGTACAGTCTATATTTTGGATCTGAAACTAATTGGATTTTCTTTCCATGTGAATCTACTTTCAGTTTCTTCAAATCTCATAAAATTTAATTAAGATTTGAATAAGTTATGACCATTTTTGTGAGGGAAGATTTGAACCCTACCTAGGGTTTACAGTTTTGGGAAAATTGTAATAACTTTCTTTTCCACCATTGGATCTTCATAAAAATTGGAGGAAAAGTCTATAATTATGTTATCTGCAATCTCACCAAAGAGATTGGCTTAATTTTTTTTTTTGTGGAAGTTATTAATGACAGTTCATTGCATTAAATTGTGGGATGCCATGACAATGTTTCCAATGTGATCTAGAATGCACTTAATCATTTGTTTGAGATGAATTAGTTCATGAAAGTTGTAAAGTGAATCAATTTTGTAGCATTTTTTCCATTGTTGATGATTTCTTAGTTGTGTTATTGCAAATTAAGCCAAGAATTCCTAAGAGCAAGAATTTTGTATCATTGCTTTGAATGATTGGTTGAGTTGAATTGTGATCCTCCTAGCTCTACATCAAATTGGTATCAGAGCCCAGTAAGTTCTGGGTAGAGGAAGACTTTGTGTTTGTAGTTGTGGTTGTGTGTTGTGCAAGTTGAGGAAGGAACTTGATTGCCTAGGTGAGACAAAGTGAAGTGGAAGCAAAGAGAGACTTGCTTGTGAAGATGGATTTGTTGAGAAGATTGGAAAGATTTTTGTAGGCTGAGGATTCACAAAGGAAGAAGAAAAGAGACGAAAAATATTTGAGGAAGAAGGAAAGAGAGAAGGAAAGGAAACTAGAAGTTGAAAAGATAAGAGAAATAGAAGAGAAACTAAGAAGGATGAAAGATGAGATGAAACAATTGTATAGACTAGCAACAAGTTGGCACTTGATAGTTAAGAAGAAGGTAGTATGTCTTATTCAAAGGTTAATGAAAATGAGAGCAATTGCACCTGATGTGAAGACAAAAGAACCATTGATGGAAGAAGGTAATGAACAATCAAAGGTGGATGAAGAAGATGATTTGTGGAAAAAATTTGCAGCCATTGAAGAAGAATGGGATAGTAAGGTTGGTAATGGACAAGTCAAACAAGAGGAAGAGGAACTCGTCAAGGTAGAAGAAGCCAAGGACATTAAGGTTGCAAGTTAATTTGTTTTGAAGGGAAATGATATTGATAAGTTTGTCATGGGTGAAGAGGATTTTGAATTACAAGAAGATAAGGAGGAGACCTCAAAGTCTCAATATTTTGTTTCTAGTTTTTCTTTGAACTATGTATGTCATGAAGGACAAGGAAAAGTGTATGATGATATGATGGAGTTTTGGAACCTCCAAGTTGCAAGGATGATTGATAGGAGAAGGCATAAGAAGAAGAAAAGGAAGAAATGACCAAAGAAGGTTGAAAAAACAAAGGACAAAGTGCAAAGGAATTGGAAGATCAAGAAAAAGATAATTCAAAGGGGATTGAATTATTTTTCCCCCAGGAGTTTGGTGCAGGAGCACCTATTTGATTTCTTGCCTCCATGAGGCCATTTGTAAATAGTTGGTCTATTTTATGTATTGGGTCTTATAATAAGGTTTATAAGACCATTTTAGAGATTTTTGAGTCTTAGGAAGTCATATATTAAGTCATTTGTCAAATAATGTTTAAATTTGTTCTATATTGTAAAAATTGTAAAAATTGATCAAAAAAGTTGTCAAGCAACTAGTCAAAAAGTGTTGAATTAAGGTGTTTTGTCAACAAAATAATAAAAAGGTGGTCGAAAATAGTTGGTTTTGGTTGGAAATGTATATAGACACCATCAAAAACTCGAATTGGGGGTTGGAGACATTATTTTTGAAGTTTGATGAATGGAAGTTACCTCAAATTTTGTGTGCATTTTCTGATTCTCACATTATTTTTAGGCTGAAGTTGTGCATCTTATGGCCTGTTATTGGACTCGTATCATGGATTAACATATATGGATGGAAATATATTTGTTTCTAGTTTACAATGATTTTTGTCTCATTTAATTTTATTGAGTTTTGTGGGAGATATGACTATTTTGGTGAGACTTCCCTATTCTAACAATATTGTGCAGAATTTGCAATCTAAAAAAAGTGGTGGTACAAATTGTATAGTCTATATTTTGGATCTGAAACCAATTGTATTTTTTTTCCATGTGAATCTACTTTCATTTGCTTCAAGTCTCATCAAATTTCATTTAGATTTGAATAAGTTATGACTATTTTTGTGAGGGCAAGTTTGAACCCTACCTAGGGTTTGCAATTTTGGGAAAAATTCAATAAATTTCATTTCCACCATTGGATCTTCATAAAAATTGGAGAAAAATTCAGTAATTATTTTATCTTCAATCTCACTAAATCAATTGGATTCATTGTTTGTTTTGTGGAAGTTATTAATGCCAGTTCATTACATTAAATTGTGGGCTTCCATGACAATGTTTCCAATGTGATCTAGAATGCACTTAATCATTTGTTTGAGATGAATCCATTTATGAAAGTTGTCAAGTGAATCAATTTTATAGCCTTTTTATCATTTTTGATGATTTCTCAATTGTGTTATTTCAAAGTAAGCCAAAAATTCCTAAGAGCAAAAATTTTGTATTATTGCTCTGAATGATTGGTTGAGTTGAATTGTGGTCATCCTAGCTTTGAATCAGTCCACTCCATTCATGCTATCCAATTCTTGCATTGAACTTGTTTTGGAAGAGCTACTCTTCATCATAAGGACTTTGAAGGCACTTTATCGCAATGTGCACACATAGACAAGGTTAATTCTAGTACCCACAAGGTAGATCAGAGTTCTTCAAGGTTGCATTCAAGTGCTCGTATCTTAGAAAAGCAACTTCTTCAAGCAGAATATCGCTGACACATTATGATAGTGATATCTACATCAATTCCACCAAGTGGTTCAACATGAGGGTAAAATCTCTAAAAAAATGAAAAATATCAGAAAAAACAAATCAAGAAAATAGTAAAAATAAAAATCATCCTCTAGTGAAAACCACTATGGTGGCGCTTTGGGAAAGTACTATGATGAAAACCTAGAAAATAGGCATCATAAATAGAATCGAGTGTATTTATGATCTATCTTAGACAAAAGCATCTCATCCTTGTCATGATAAATCCAATGTTCCCTCCATCCATCCAATCCAAATTTATCTAGATATTCCACTTTATCTTGATCTTGACAAAGATTCATCATATACTTCAACTCTACTCATGGAATTTTTTTTGATAGGCTCTTTACCATTTTATCTCGTGAAGTCCCATAGCCCATATCTAAGATGATAAAACTTTGTCAAAATCTTCACATATACATTACCTCTCTTGGTTATCATTGCATTATGAAGAATTGCTAGACACTAGGGGTAGGTTATTGCACTCTTGTTTTCAAATAACTCTTGATCCATGTCTTATACCCCATAACGTGACATTGACATTGTGATCTAGGTATTGTTTTCTTTGAAATCTCATCAAAAACACCAAATTTTTTTGTAAAATGTTCATCATAAAATCCAAAAAAACTTGCAAAATTCTATACAGCTAAAATGTAAAAATATTCAGAAAATTGTAAAGGAAATATCTAAAACATCCAAAACACATCAAAACCCTAAAAGGGTCAAACATCAAAAATCCAAAAATAGAACCATGTTGAACTACGTTGTCTTTGAGCTTGAACGTAGGAAAGGCCCTCATTGATGCGCCCCTGAGACACCCTAGATCAGTCCTTTAGAAGTTTGTCATAATAAACTGACATCTCTCAATGGTTCATACCTTCATCTTTAATAAGTCGACTCAGTAGAACTACGTGGTCTCTGCGTGTATAATGTAGGTAAGGCTTATCTTTGATCAGCACTGAGACCTCTAAGAGAGGTATTTAGGTTAGATTCTTGGTCAAAAAATAGAAAATAGGGTATGTGTAAGATCATGATGGGCCAAAAAGTGGCGATATAATGGGTATGTGTAGGGTATGTAGCTGACAACTTTCTTTTTACCCAAAATTGATGAAACGAAAAAGATTTTTAAAGGAGATTCTTAGCTTTCCACCAATATAAATTATGCTTTACTTTGAATTTAATAAATAATTATTGTTCATTTTCTATTTGAATTACGACTAAAGTCTTGATTGATAGGCTGATTGAAAAACATCTATAGCTTTCAAACGGTATCACATTTTTTGAATCCAAAACATGCTTCACATTCTATGCTTTGCATACTATAAGATTAAAACAATAAAAAATTCATGAAGTTTTGACCAAGTTAAGGTGGTCAAACATACAAATTTTTATATTTTTAAAAATTTGTAATAAAAAAATCATAATTAATTATTTACTTAAAAAAATTACAAAAAAATATGCATCACATCGGGATATGAGTCCTCTACTTATATCTAAAATCTTATAAAAAAATATTATCATTTTATTGTGGCTATAGTAAACCTAGTAGTTTAGAAACTCCATTCAATTTGCTACAAATTCTATTCTTACATATTTTTGAAATAACATAGATAACTTATTCAAATTTTTACATCAAATTACCTAACTCTGATTTTTTTAAAATTTTCGCCACTTAAGGGCCTGTTTTTTCCACGATGATCTTGCACATACCCAATCCCTAAACATTCAAATATTGAGAAAACCCCAAAACATCCAGATAAATCAAAAAATCCAAAAACATTCAAATATCAGAAAACACAAAAACATTTGAAAATACAAAACACAAAAACATTGGAAAACATTCAAAAGACCTAAATAGCCTCAAATATCTTTAGAAAACCCTAAACAACCTCAAATAATAAAAAACATAAACATTCGCATAAACTTTCAAAAAGACCCAAAAAAATAGCCTCAAAACATTTTCAAAAATATTAAAAACATTGAAATATCCCAGAAAATCCAAAACCATCCATCCCACCTCGCTTTCACCTGCAATAAATCTTCACCCATAATAAATAAATCGTCACCTTCAACCTTTGGGAAAACAAACATAAACAAGTCTAGAAATTCGTAAAGTGAGAACCTAATCATCAAAATCTAAAGTCTAAATCATAGGTAAATGTGACCAATAAAGTTTATATTAATGGCTTATCATAAAGCTCACCATCATCCTAACATCAAACAACCATCTGATCAACATGTCTTAGGATGTATCCTTCCTACGATGAACATTAGTATCAAACATCACCTTAGCTAAGTTAAACGAGAAAGAGATATAGATAACACTAACTGTTTGTCTTTGATCTTTTCTTATAATTTATCTTAATGACCCATTCCAAGGACCTCTTGATGATGTCTATCTAAAAATATTTAGAGAGAAAGGAATAGGGCATCGATCATTATCTTTCATTTGATGTGCTTGTGTATACTCTTGTAAAATAATCTTGGTGCATACTTGCTTAGTTGTGTGTAGGAAAGTTGTTTGGAGTATGTTGTTGACTATTGCATATGCTTTGGTCTGATATATTCTAAAGATTCTAAATTACATTCCAACGAGGTTTTTGTATGTCAAGGTGTGAACAAGAACTATCCTATTTGTTTGCAAAGTTAAAGTCCATTACACTAGATACAATGTCGTCTTGGTTATTAATACCTTGATGCATCATGTCTATGTGTTATACCAAACAATAAGGAACGACCAAAAATGAGCACATCATCATCATACATTCTTTATCATCATCATGCATTATCCATCCTTGTCATGCATTTCTCATCACCATCTCTAATAAAGTCTCGGTGGATCATAGACTTGTTGGATCTTTTGAAGCAATAATCAAAATTAATGGTAAATTCATCCATCTTATTCTTCTTATTCTTCTATCTTTACTAACATTTCTATCCAAGCATCAAATCTATGTGATCTACATCGAAATATACATGAGGCTACCTATAGTTGATGACTATCTATACATCATGAAATCTGTCTACATCAACATCTGAGCTTTCCAGGAACTATAAATTTCATCCTCTTTACTAGCAATCCCTCTTCCACTGGGGCATAGTGGGGCATCTATATCATCTTCAGCTCAACAATTTGAAATGTTGTAGCTCTTTGATTCAAAAGTAACCTGAAATCTCAAGAATCTCAAGCATAAGTTTGATTTTCACCTATTGTGAGCCCGATTGAAACACTTTATTCTTTGATCGATCTCTCGAGGGGGCAATCAACCATCATTGGGATATATTGTTCCCTATCAATCCTCGTGTTATTCAACACAATCCTTGCATTGTTGTGAATCCTCAAAAATGTTATCAATCAATCAATCAAATCAATCAACTTTAGCTCAAGGCTATCAACATCTCAAAGAGATCATCGATATCTGTTTCTGCATCATTAGCATCAAAATCAACATAAGTTTTTGAACCAATGCAACGAGTACATTGCTTCAAAGAGGGGAAAAATGTAGACACTTAAAAATGTCTCGATGGATCAGATTGGCTAACTAACATCATTTCATCTTGAAACCCATCTTTTCACTTAATGAATTAAATTAGCCTAGCTATTTAATTAATTGCACCATTTCCATCTATTAACCCAGTTCATCAAATCAGGTTAATTCCCCCTTTTCACGCTAACATTTCATCCTATTAAATTAAATAAATCAAAATATTTAATTTAATTCCCTAAGTCATCTTATTTAATTAAATAAACCTAATTTATTTAATTAAATGTCATGTCACCTTTCCCCCTTTCATTAAATCATTTAATTTAATGAAAATCACTTTATTCCTCTAAAATCCCTTAATTGTATGATTAAACCTTGTTTAATTAACAATTAATCTAATTTTCCTCCAAAAGGGGAATATTCCCATGGAATATTCTTTACCCCATTTTTTGTACAATTAAAAATTTGTTTTAATTTGCAAAATATTTTTTTTCCTCACCCATGAGAATATTCCAAAGAATATTCTCTCTCCTCCAATCATTTGAAAAAGGGATATTCTCACTTGGCTTTTTGAGCAAGCTAAACTTGTGACTTCTTGAGCAAGTTACCTTGTAACCTGTGTGTGCAGGTCAAAAGTGTGTTTGTTTGGAAAAAATGGGATCCCTTGATTAAATCTCATCTTGCATTCTCACCCATTGATGAGAATCCATGATCCATGCCTCTTCTTTCTTTCATCTTTGATCGTTGATTGATCTTTTCAATCTCAACCCTTCATTTCTCATTTGCTCTCTTATAAATAAAACACTATTTGGAGACAAATGGATCCATCTTTCAATTGCAAACTTATGTTGTTGAATTCACTCACCCTCACACTCATACTTTACTCACATTTAGCATATTTTAGTTCATTTTTAGTTGCATATTAGTTTTAAGCTTCTATTAATGGCTTCCTTGCATCCATCTTTGGTAAACCCACAAAAGTGGTTTACAATTCGAGTGAGGAAGGAAAAGTTGCAAAAAATGACCCCATGCAAAAAAATCTAGTTTTTGGGTTTCAAATGAACCTTGGTTCGAGCGAACCCATTAAATGCAAGGGACCACCATTCTCACATAAAACACAAAGTTAAACCCTTTTTGAAAGGGGCTTCAAATGAACCAAGGTTCAAATGAACCCTAGTTTGAGAGAACCCCCCTTTTCCCACCTTCTCATCCTCTGGCACCAAAAATGTCTAGAATTTTGCGCTTCGAAGCTCGGGTTGAGGATGAAAATGGAGGAGACTTCACAGACCCAACTAGTGATGGTAGTCCTCAGAACGAGCTATCCAACAAATATAATTTTAATATGTTTTGGTTTTAAATATGTATTTTTTTTTTAGTTTTACTAAACATAGGTTTTTCAATGAAAATCAAGCTCTCTGTTCTGTACATGTGGAAAAGTAGTAGATTATAATTTTTTTTTTGAAAAATATGAGTACACCAAATATTGAAGTCCTTGATCCAACCAAAAAAAATTGAATTTTGATACATACAAAAAAATTTATGCGTTATACGGTCCACCTATGTCTGAATTGTAATTGGTTTGACTTTGAAACTTTATTAAGGAAAAAATATTCAATAAAACACTATCTAACCAATTGGAAGCACTAGATATCATAGTTACAAATCTAAATTTGAAAGAATTAGACTTTTATCCTTCATGGAAAAAAATTTATGTGTTATATAGTGAGTGTCACTCCTTAAAAATGTTGTTTACTGAAAAAAAATGTTTTCGAAGGAGATGGAAAAGAAGTGAGATCTTATTCAAAAAAAAATCAAAAAAAAATTTCTACAAAAAAAATGTGACAAATCACTAGTTTGCATCATCTTCAAATTCTTCACGGTTTAGCCGCTATAGGTGCCCAAAAGTGAAGATTTAATTAGAAAAAAATATTTTAGTGTCTAGTTTGGCCAAATATTGTAAACCACTATTGTGGGATCACCCTCTTAGCTTGTTTATAAATTAGGGTTTGAATTTTTTAACTTAGAATCCACTTAGCATTAGTTTAGAATTCGTATATCTTCATCATTTAGCATAAAATCATGTTTAATTAGCTTGCATCATGCTAATTTAGCTTTAAATCATGTTTTCATACACATCTTTCATCACTTTTGTTGATTTTCTTCAATAGAATCAATTGAAATGAGCTCATTTACCCACGAGATTGGGAAAGGGTCATCGTTTCACATCAACATGATACCAATCCCCCAATAGAATAAGTTTCAATGGATTAGAGTAGGTATTTCAAAAGCTTTTATAGTTTAACATGTTAGGTTTTAATAGTTTCCAATACGATTTACATTGAATGATTTTATTGGGACTGAGGTTTAGTGGCTAAATCACACTTCGATTCCTCATGGATCAAGTGTGGTTAACCTGTACTAATCCATCAGTCATAGGTGTTAGAGTAATTGGTTTTACTTGATTAATTAAACAATATCTGGTTAATTAATTAAGTTACCTTTTATCTCTTTTTCACTTAAGCTAACTTTAGGTGCATAATAATTAATTATTTTATTAATTATTATGTGCAAGCCTAGGGTTTTCCTTTTTTAGGTTTTTTACCTATTTAAGGTTGTATTCTTTTCTTTTGTAATCTAACTCTTTTACATTTTGGCAATATTGAGCATATTTTTGCTGTGTTGTTTCTTTGCATCTCCCTTGTAACAGGTTTGAGCTTTCAGAATTCTTTGTGTTCCTTCATGGTATCAGAGCCAAGGTCTGAAACTCCCTATTCTAGTGTTTGAGTTTTGCATTAGAAGTTGGGTTTTTTAAAACCTAGGTGAATAAAATACAGAGGGTTCAAAAAAAAAAATTGAAATTTTTTGGGTTTGCACCCACGGTACGCACGGTACCGCCAGACCTGCAAGTACTGCAGGCGGTAGTACTCTTCTTTTTTCCGGCGCCTTGCATTTTCCCAGCTGCCGTCGCTGCCGGTGCCCTGGTTTTTTCCATCCGCCGCGCCCCTGTTCTTCGGCCGCCGGCGCCTTGGTTTTTTTCCGTCTGCCGTGCCCCTGTTCTTCTGCCGCCATCACCTCCGGTGCCCTAGTTTTTTTCTGTTTGCCACGCCCCTATTCTTTGGCCACCATCGCCACCAACACCCTTTTTTTTCCATCACCACTACCTCCTATTTTTGGTCATCCCATGGCCGCTGCTTGTTCTTCGGTCGAGCTCACCATCGCCGCCACTGTCGCTGCCGAGCTCTCCGGCCGTCGCTCGAGCTGAGCTCCAGCCATTGCCAAGCTTGCCCAGCTCACCGGACCTGCCACCAGCCCCCTGGTCGCTCAGCAGACCAGGGGCTTATTTTTTTTAGCCCCCGGGGCTTAAAGGAGGCAGAAATGTGCTCTTTCAGGAGGCTTCATGAAATGGGGTACAAAATGGGCATACGGTCTCCATTTTTTTCCAACGAGATACCGTTGGAAAGATAGTTTTGTGCCGGATGTCATGGTACTGGTATTTTTTTCCATATTTTCTATTTGACTATATTTGTTTCTAGTCAAAGAGGGGTCTTCTTTCTGCACTTTCGAGGCCATACAAGGTGCAAACGAACTCCGTTTTTCAAAAACGAATAGGCGTTGGAAAGCTCTTAGCTTGCTCTATTCAGCTATGTGATCTTTTTTCTCAAAATTTTATTCAGGTACACAAGAATTTTTTTTGAAGCTTTTTTGCTTATGCATTGCTTCCTCTTTCTCAGTTTGTACTAGGGTTTGGGTTTCTCTTTTGTGGGGGGTGTTTTTTCTCACTTTCTATCATTTATATCAGAAATATAGAACACCAAAAACTCTCAAAACAATCAAACCCGTCTGCATCTTTTGTCTATTTTGAAAGATCACATAATAATAAAAAAAACACCAGTAGGTATAGGTACAGGTACAGGTACAGTTACAGTTACAAGTACAGGTGCAGGATTTCATGGAAAACTCCTCAGTTGAGTTACTCACATCACACAACTATCACACCTAGAAGTTTCGCATGACGAGGCTTCTCAAGTCATGAGGGTTGTGGTCTTGTCTAGATGAGGTACAGCCTCAGTTGCAACATCTTTTTGAGATTCTTCAGCACAGGAACAAGATGGATGAAGCTATGGGTTTGCTCTCTCTACATGTTTCAAACAACCTTCTATTTCACTTTGATGCTTTGCTCACTCCTTGTGCCATTTGGTTGAAGTTTGAGACACTTTTTGGAACCATCAATGAGTTTCACGCATTACAGATTGAGGCAGAGCTGACTTCATTGTTACCTAAATCATTTCCCACTATTGAGGATTTTTTGACCAAGTTCAAAACAATCTGCACTATTTTACAGGGTTGTGGCAAGAATAAGTCAGACACAGAGTGCATTTACTTGATCCTTTCGAAGCTTCGTGGTCCATTTCAAATATTTGCTTCTTCATTCTACTCCACCATGGATGGTCTGGGTACTCGTTTTACCATGCCTACCTTTGATGTGTTTTGTGAGCGTTTGTCTCGTGAGCAGTCACACCTTTCTTAGATTGATATGCTCTCAGGATCAAAGAACAAAGCATTGGTTGCTCAGTCATCTAAGGAGAAACAGAAGCAGAAACTAAAGCCCAAGAAAGATTCTGCAGGGAGTGAGCATTCCTCCAAACCACCTCCTAAGTCTGATTCCAAACCACCACTTAATTCGAAACAGGGAAAATCTTCAAAGTCTGGTGAGTCTTCCTCCAAGACTAAGAAGAAATCAAGAGACACTTGCACCTTTTGTGGCAAGGAAGGACATTCAGTTTCCAAGTGTTGGAAACGATTAGAGGCTTTAGAGGAAGCCTTGTAGCAGCATCACATCTCCTCACCTCAGTCGTCTTCTCCTTCCATAGGGAAAGGTCATGCTCTCATTGCTTGCGCATCAACCTATGGGTCCACTTAAATTCTAGATTCTGGTGCTTCTCACCATATGACTCACACTCAGCAGTTGGTCACTTCTCTTGCCTTTTGTGGTACTTCACAGATTGCAGTGGGTGACTCTACATAGCTTTCTGTCTTGGGTTCAGGTTCTATCACTTTGGATGGGGGTACTCTACAGGATGTTCTGGTTGTTCCTGACATCTTGACGAACCTCTTGTCCATTTATCAAATTTGCCATTCTGGCTTTGGTAAGACAGTTGAGTTCTCACCACATCATGTGGTTATTTGGGACCTCCATGACTCTGATTTGATTGTGGCTACTGGGTATGTTGATACTACATCTCATCTTTACATATTTGATGGATTTGAGCCTTCTAGGGGTACAGGTTCATCTCTTATAGCACATGCAGATTCTATGAGTAAGCTTTGGCATGAGCGTTTGGGCCATGTCAATTACAGATATCTTCAGCAGATGAGTACTCAGGCACTTGTTCTTGGTCTTCCCCTGATTTCTTGCACCGACAGTGTTTGTCATGGTTGTGTGCTTGGAACTTAGCATCATAGGGATCCCTTTCTTAAGGGAAGCGCCACTCGTGCTTTGGCACCCTTGGAGTTGATTCATAGTGATCTCATGTCATTTCCCACTCCTTTTTATGGGGCCAAGTATGTACTCACATTCATTGATGACTTCTCCAGACGCACATGGGTGTACTTTCTTAAGTATAAGTCTGATGTCTTTGATTCCTTTCGAATCTTCAAGACATTTGTAGAGAAGCAGTCTGGCCTTTCTATTCGGCGGATACGTACAGATAATGGGGGGGAGTATGTAAATCAGGCTTTCAGAGATTTTTGCACTGAGCATGGTTTGCAGCATCAGTTTACTGTTCCCTACACCCCCCAGTAGAATGGTGTCACTGAGAGAAAGAACAGGACTTTACGGGAGATGGCGAATTGTATGATTCAGTCCAGGTCCATGGATCTATCTTTTTGGGCTGAGGCAGTTAATTGTGCCAACTATATTCAGAATCGGATGCCTCACAAGGTGATTCAACATATGACTCTTAAGGAGGCTTGGTCTCATGACAAGCCTGATGTTTCATCATTTCGAGTATTTGGTAGTGAGGCATGGGCCTTTATTCCTAATGCTCAGAGGAGAGCCATGGAGCGAAAGAGTCGACCCCTCATTTTTGTCGACTACTGTGAGGATGTTAAGGCGTACAGGTTGTTTGATACTGATTCCAGAGAGGTCTTGTTTTAACGGGATGTCTAGTTTGATGAGCGCCTTCCCATAGGGTGATCCCATAATAGTGGTTTACAATTTTTGGCCAAACTAGACACTGAAATTATTATTTTTAATTAAATCTTCACATTCGGGCACCTATAGCGGCTAAACTGTGAGGAATTTGAAGATGGTGCAAACTAGAGTCTCATCAAATTTTGTCTGTAGATTCTAAAAATATTTTTTTCAAAATTTTTGGAATCAAATTACACTTCTTTTCCATCTCCCACGAAAATAGATTTTTTCAGAAAACAACATTTTTAAAAGTGACGCACACCATATAGCATAACTTTTTTTCCATGAAGGATAAAATTCTAATTCTTTCAAATTTAGATTTGTAACTCTGATATCTAGTGCCTCCATTTGGTTAGATAGTTTTTTATTGAATATTTTTTCCTTAATCAAGTTTCAAAGTTAAACGAATTACAATTCAAACAGTCTGTTGTATACGCATAACCTTTTTTTGTATGTATCAAAATTTAATTTTTTTTGTTGGATTAAGGACTTCAATATCTGGTGCACTCATATTTTTCAATTTTTTTTGATAATCTTCTATTTTTGCACATGTGAAGAACAAAGAAATTCATTTTCGATGAAAAACCTATGTTTAATAAAACTTAAAAAACAAATACATAACAAAACCAAAACATATTAAAATTATATTCATTGGATAGCTTGTTCTGAGGAATACCATAATCATTTGAAATAAATTTTAAATGAATTCATTTGATCCACCAAAATCTAAATCAAAAGTGATTTTTTATCAGCATTTTGATAGGTGTAAAGGAGATGAATTTATAGGTATGGTTTAAAACTAGCGAGGTTCTATCCAAGGGGGTTTGATCTAAGGTGATTTGATCAAACCCTCTTCAATTGGAATCCTTAAAATGGAACTTTTTAAGGCTTAAATCATTATATTTTCTAAAAATATGTGATTTAGCTAAAATTCGTTCCTCTCAGGAATTGTAAACCACTATTATGATAGCACCCCATAGTGGATACCCTGTCTCCAGTGTCTACTTCACTACCTACTCCTCACACTGTAGCTCTTCAAGATTATGTTTAGGATGATTCTGATGAGGATGCTGATGATCCCCCATCTCCACCTCCACTTGCTCCACCTCAGATGCCCAAATGGGCTCGCTTTACTATTGAGGCAGTAGGATCTACAACAAGTGATCCTTTAGACACTCATCGCACCCATTCTCATATTGTGGGTTCTAGTCTTTTGAGTCATGCTCTTTCAGAGGATCCTCAAAAGTTTTCAGAGGCGACAGGTCACCCTGAGTGGGATAGTGCTATGGAGGAGGAGTATTCTTCTTTAATGAGGAATAGTACTTAGGATCTTTGTCCTCTTCCTAAGGGCATAAAGATGGTTCGGTGCAGATGGTTGTATTGCACCAAGTATGCTGCTGATGGTTCTATTGATAAGTACAAAGCACGTCTTATTGTGAAGGGTTTCTCATAGGTTGAGGGTATTGATTACTTTGAGACATTTTCCCCTGTCGTCAAGATGAATTCTATTTGCTTTGTACTATCACTTGTAGCTTCTAGGGTCTGGTCCATTTATCAGATGGATGTGAAGAGTGCATTTTTGCATGGTGACCTAGAAGAGGAGATCTATATGGAGTAGCCTCAGGGCTTTGTTCAGGATGCTTCTTTGGTTTGCAGACTTCAGCGTTCATTATATGGTCTCAAACAGGCCCCTCGGGCTTGGTATGAGAAGATGGACTCTTTTTTGCTCTCCACTAGTTTCACTCGATGTCATTCTGATCCTACAATCTATATTCAGAATCTTGAGGGTGAGATCCTGATTCTTGTGCTATATGTTGATGATCTCCTCATCACAGGTAGCTCATCCTCTATGATTCAGCATGCTCAGCGAGCTTTGATGGAGCAGTTTGAGATGACAGGTCTCGGCCTTTTGCACTATTTTCTTGGTCTTCAGGTGATTCAGTCTTCTGATGGGATCTCCATTTACCAGCAGAAGTATGCTCTTGATATGCTTCAGCGCTTTGGAATGCTTGATTGCAAGCCTGCCCCCACACCTTTTCAGTTAGGGCTTGTTTTGACTCCTACTTGCCCCACTCCTATAGATTTTACACTTTACAGGCAGTTGGTTGGCAGTTTGTTGTACCTGACTCACACTCATCCTGATCTTTCCTTTGCGGTTGGCCTTGTCTCTTGATTCTCCCATGATCCTCATGAGAGTCACTGGCAAGCTGCCAAACGTATTTTGAGGTACATTCAGGGCACCCTTTCTTATGGCATTCACTACACATTAGGGAATCGTCACATTGTTGGCTACACTAACTCAGATTGGGCTGGTGATGTCAATGATCAGAAGTCTACTTCTGGCTTTGTTTTCTGTCTTGGCTCTGGTCCTATAACATGGTCTTGCAAGAAGTAGACTGCTCATGCATTATCATTTACAGAGGTTGAGTACCGAGCTATTGTGCTCGCTAGTCAGGAGATCTTATGGCTTCGCCAGTTGATGACTAAGTTTGGATTTCCTCCTGATAGTCCCACTATTCTTTGGTGTGACAATCAGAGTGCTATACACATTTCTCGCAACCTGGTGGAGCATCAGCGGATGAAGCACATTGAGCTTTATATGCATTTCATTAGACAGTTGATTCAGGATGGTTCTCTCATCTTGGAGTATATTCCCACTGCCGAGCAGGTTGCTGACATCTTCACGAATCCTTTTGCCTCTCTGCGCTATCTTCAGTTGCGTTCTATGCTTGGGGTGAAGGAAGTTGTCCTTGGGGGGTCTTCATGAGGCCTTCCTTCCTTCATGTTTCTTTCAGCATGTTCTTCTATCTCTTTTTGGAGATGAGTTTTTGCCCATTGGGTTTTCTCCTTTTTCTCCATTTTATAGAGATTTCCTTGTACTTGGGTACCTAATCTGGCCTTGTTGCCAGGACCCATTGTTCTTTGCTTTCAGTAGCTTCTTCTAGGTTTTAGCTTCTCCCTAAGTCTAGCTTAAGGGGGGGTGTTAGAGTAATTGGTTTTACTTGATTAATTAAACAATATCTGGTTAATTAATTAAGTTACCTTTTATCTCTTTTTCACTTAAGCTAACTTTAGGTGCATAATAATTAATTATTTTATTAATTATTATGTGCAAGCCTAGGTTTTCCTTTTTTACTTTTTTTACCTATTTAAGGTTGTATTCTTTTCTTTTGTAATCTAACTCTTTTACATTTTGGCAATATTGAGCATATTTTTGATGTGTTGTTTCTTTGCATCTCCCTTGTAACAGGTTTGAGCTTTTAGAATTCTTTGTGTTCCTTCAATAGGTTGAATGCATGTTTGGTCTAAAGTCTTAAATTTACAAAGCATATAAAGCATATCAGCATTTTACATTATATAAAGTAGATAAGAATTTACAATGTAGTGCAAACTTACAATTGACTAAGTAGATAGTTGAGTGCAATTTGAACTTTGTAAGAAATTTTTGAAGGCTATAAGAAAATTGGACTAGAAAAATGTATTTATTTATTGTAAAATGTGAGAGGAGATGTTGATGTGTGCACTTTCATTTGATTGGTTGTTCATATAAATTATGTGAATCAATTCATTTGAGATCAATAGATGGATTTGATGGATGTTTGCAGTCTTGAATTTTGTAATATGTTTAGCAATTAATTAATTTGGTTGAATGCTTGTTTGGTCTAAAATCTTAAATTTGTGTCCTCTTGTTTTGATGGCTTGATTGGTGAGTCTTACACCTTTGAGTGTACTACTTGTAGGTATTCATGGAGGAATTGACTAGAATTTAGGCAAATAACTCTTGATAAAATTAAGTTGATAAGGAGATATGGGGCATAACTATTTGTTTGATGGGACACTTAACAATGCATTTCCTTTATAATGGACTTTATATAAGGAATACACTATTTTATTGTGGATGGTTGCTTCATGTGTATTTGAGACAATTAATATCTCTATGTTCTAAAATGTAATGTGTATTCCATACAATTAAAATGTATATTTTCCACCTGTAAACTTAACACTACAATATGAATTTAAAATCTTTTTAAAAGAATATATGTACAATTTGTATCAATTTGAAATATTGACACCTCGATTTATATATATCATATTTCTAACATACATTTTCTACGTCAGTACATAAGATTGCATGATTGATCCGAGGAAGTGGTCTGAGAAATGAACAATTATTTCATGTGCACAGTCGATCCAGCATACTGGATAGACACTGCCGTGAGAATTGTCAAAAAAACCTTCATTTCACATCACAGATGCTGCCTGACGTTTAGTCCCTACTGGTTAACCCTGCACCAGGACATTTAGTGCCTCAGAAATTATGGTGTGATAGGATAGTACTTGTACACCATCCCCTCAATCATTTCGCCTTTCCTGAGCTTGGACTGCATGCGCATCGTCCTCTCTGGAGTTCATCATGAGACAGGATTGACGAAAAATAAAAACTGAACTGACGCCACCTTGATCAATAACTATACCCAATATAAGACTCCGCCCACGATCAGATCTTCTCCACTATGTTTTTTATACGATGGTACACTTTCCACGTCAGTACATAAGATTGCATAATTGATCCGAGGAAGTGGTCTGAGAAATATACAAATTCCTAGACAATAATTTCTTGTGCACACTCAAAATCTTCATTTCACATCACACCATGCTGCCTGACGTTTAGTCCCTACTGGTTAAACCTGCACCAGGACATTTAGTGCCTCAGATCATTTCGCCTTTCCTGAGCTTGGACCGCATGCGCATCGTCCTCTCTGGAGTTCATCATGGAGCTCACTTCTGTTAATAAAGCAAAAAGTGCCACACAATTAATGGAGACGAGTTTCTGCTTTGATAGGTGTTTTAGGCGGTTGCCTACCTCTACCGATTCTCCATTTCCTTGTTGACAAATTATACGTCAGTACATAAGATTGCATAATTGATCCGATGCAGTGGTCTGAGAAATGTACAAATTCCTAGACAACAATTTCATGTGCACAGTCGGTCCAGCATACCAGATAGACACGGCACTGCCGTGAGAATTGTCAAAAAAACCTTCATTTCACATCACAGATGTTGCCTGACGTTTCGTCCCTACTGGTTAACCCTACAACAGGACATTTAGTGCCTCAGAAATTATGGTGTCATAGGATGGTACTAGTGTACTTGGATGCTTCTACACCATCCCCTCAATTATTTCGTCATTCGTGAGGTTAGACTACATGCGCATCGTCCTGCCTCGCGTTCATCATGGATCTCACTTCCTGTTAATAAAGCACAAAGCGACACACAATTTGAAAGTACCTATGGAGTGGGGAGCCAGCTTGATTTTGTCATTTAGTGATTATCTTAATATACTTTGCAATGTTTTTTGGTTTTGATTGTGTGAGAATTTTTCCATCAATTTTTCGGATCACACTATGTGATCATCATTTTTTCCTTTAGTTCTGCTCTCATCCGAATGATGGATCACAGAGTGTGATCCAAAACATTGATGCAAAAATTCTCACACAATCAAAACTAAAAATTGTTGCAAAGAACATTATAGATCGTGGAAACTTATATCATTAATTATCTTAATATAGTCAAAACATGGTGTATTTATAGATAGAATAGTTAATAAACGACACAATAGATAGTCTAGATATGTTAATTATCTATATGGTCATGATGCACTATCTTTTACTTATTTACTACTTTTAGATAGCATGGTATTAGTAGTAGGTGACTTGATGGGTCACAACCAAGAGATAATAAGGGCACTAAAGGATAATTTATAGCAAGCAAAAAACCAAGATAAGATTTATGTAGATGGGAAGAGAAAAAGGAGGTTCTTTGAGGTGGGGAATTTAGTTTTTTTGAGATTACAATCATATATGCAAACTTCTATGAAGAAGGGTGGAAGTGGAAAGCTCAAACATTCATACTATGGACCATACATAATTGTGAAACATATAGGAGAAGTTGCCTATGATTTGGAGCTCCCAAAAATAATAAGATTCATAATGTTTTTCATTTGTCTTGTTTGAAGAAAGTCCTAAGTCAAAAATTACACCCTTAGAGGAGTTGCCACCCTTAGACAATGAGGGTAATTTGATCTTGATCCCAAAATAAATGATGGACACTCACATCAAAATTTTGAGGAATAGGAGCATCATAGAGTATCTAATCAGGTGGAAAAACCTACCAATTGAAGACACCACATGGGAAGGGTTTGAGATTTTGGAGCATCCCAACTTGCATTAATTGAGGGCAAGCAATCTCAAGGAGGGAGGACTTGTCATGCTTCCTTTGCAAATCAGGCATTAGGCATTAGGGTTGCAACTTGACGCATACCCAAAGTGTTAGGTCCTCAATATTAGTGTACATAGAGTTATGAATAGTCAATTTGTGGCTATCTTAATTCTTAATTTTAAAATTCATATTATCATTATTATATTGTTATTTGGTTAATGAGATCAACCTAAGGCTTATATAAGGCTATCTAAGTCAGTCTTGATGATATCCTAAGCATGAATAAGGTATATAAAGGAGGTAGTGAGCCTTATTTCATCATTAGATTGTGAATTATGTTCTCATTGGAGATATTTGGAGGTTTGCCCCATCGAAGTGGCTTGTGATTCCCAATTATTATCAACTAATTTCAACATATTTTATATTATATCTTCTATTGTGTAAGTTATTTCATAACTCGGAGATTGCACAACAAGTATCAAGGGTGTAGATTGATGCATCCCAAGACAAAAATGAATGGTGAGAAGGGCTTGATGTGTACAAAGGCAAGAGGAATGACGTGAAGATTGTAGTGTGTGGAATGACATACAAATCTATAGCATGTGGAGTGGTAAAAAAGTCTACAATGTGACATGCAAAGTTTAATTCTAGGCCTTGCTCCTATTTTGGATCTTGGTCGACTTGTTAATCTTTTGGGAGGGAAACATATAAAATAGGGAACTTTTATATTGTAATGATCATGTTGTGTTATGTATTTTTGGGAACTTTGTGTTCAATGTTCTATGGATAGAAACCCATAAGCGACTGTGATCAATGGATGAAATCCCATTGGTCATTGAAATTAAAGGACAAAAACCCTTTGGTTCTTTGAGATCACTCTCATTCAAGGGGTGCTTTGGAGCATCAAGGGTTTGTTGGGAGTCTAGCATGGGAATTTTTGTTTCATATTTGTAATTATTTTGGTTGTTGTATTAGTAGTTCATTGTTATTCAAATCAATACAATTTCTTATTAGTTTATGCACAATTTAATTCTATGTAAATTCACATGTTGATCTATTAACTTAATTCCTTATGTGTGAGGATAATAGAAATCTATAGTTTAGACTTGTTTCTTGTTACAAATTTGCTATTTTTCATTAATAATTTAGAAAGGGACATTATAGAAAGATAAAAGAAATTCATTTTTTTCTAATTGTTATATGGATTGTCATGTTTTTCTATATATTAAATTTATTATTTATTTTAATGCTTTGTTGCAGATTCAAGTGCAAACCGATAAAATTGCACTTGAGGTGACTCACTTACAAGTGCTACTAGATCATTGGGATAATTTGCCCCTCATGTTGTTGCCATAGTTCCTCAATTTCCCTCCTCTTGAGGGGCACTCCCCTCCTTGAGGGAATCACTATGGACTTAGCCTCTCTACTTGAGGAAACTAGGAGAATCACTCATAGGCTTCTCGCCTTGTTGTGAGAAGGGATCAAGGTTAGTGGGCATGGTTGTGGCCAACTCCTTGATGCTCCGCTTCTCTGTTGCTTGCGGGAGAACTTCTTGATGCCTTGCGAGATGTGTTTTTGTGGTTTGATTTCGGTAAATTCTATTGGCTGGCACTTGATATTTTGTCTGATCATGTAATGAAGAAAAATATAATACTAAGGAAAAACATACAAATGAGTATAACCCTCTTGTGGACACTCAAACCCCACTAATGTATGGCATAAACGGCATAAACCAAATGACTTGGATTTTCCTCCTCTTCCCTTTGCTGCAATTCTTACCACTTAACATTTTATGTTTTTATGTTTCATTTAGACTTTAAAAATGTGATTATCTCCACCCACTCTCTCTTTTTTTTTTTCGAATATATGATACTGTTTTATAAAAATAATATAAACACTTTTTTAAAATAAAAAACAGACCATCAAAACCTCATGACTTTGATAATACTATATTAAATTTCCATAAACCATCCAATTCCATAAAAATGGCGATTCAAGAAAGTTTCTTTGGCGCACGTCAAATGCAATGAGTACTAATGTTGTTTTTTATTTTTATATTTGTCACATAGGGAGCATCCTGTACCTGGGAGTATCACTGCAAAGAGAACAACAAATGACGATTATACGGGAATCTTTGTTTTTATACGGTGGTACACAAGATGACATATCTTCCATTTCAGAGCTGCCATGATTTTGTTTCATTATACGACGATAGATCTTTAAAAGATTTTATTCCTCAGAGGAAGTGCTCTGACAAATTAACATTTCACATATTCGACGCTGCCAGGTGTAAAAGTACATTTTAAGGATATGACGCTGCTGAAACTGCCGTCCATCCGGGAATGCACGGGGTGCAATTCCAGCTTTTCAACAATGCCCCACATCCACAATTGAATTCCATCTTTTCAATCATGACCCACATTCACAAATTGATTTAAAGATATGACGCTGCTGAAACTTCCGTCCATCTGGGAAGGCACGGAGTGCAATTCCATCTTTTCAACCACGCCCCACATCCACAATTGAATTCCTCCTTTTCAATCATGCCCCGCATTCACAATTGATTTAAATAAGCCTTTCATGGTCGTGAATCGCAAAGAAGAAAGCAAGTGATCTTGTCTGTGGAGAAAGAAGAAGCAGGAGCTTTTCATTTTCTTTCTTCCCTCTATTATCTCCTCACTGT
>VDFB02273548.1:0-13225 GCA_007258455.2 Sequoia sempervirens
ATATATGCCCCCTCGAGAGATAAATCGATGAATTTTTTTGATTTTTTTGGATTTTTTTTCAAATTTTTATGATTTTTGATGATTTATCTCCTGATAAAGAATATTAATTCCTTTAGTTGATTAAATGTTGCCCTGCTTTGCCTCCTTGTGTTTGATGATTTTTGATCATGTCAACGTTTGATTTGATACTGATTGATGATCCTAATAGATTAGAAGATTATTGATCTCATGATAGGTGAGATTTAATGATTGATTAATTGATTCATTGATCTCATGATAGGCGAGGATCAATGATAGATTGATGATTGACCTCATGATAGGCGAGGTTCATTGATAGATTGATTGAATGACCTCATGATAGGTGAGGTTTATTGATAGATTGATATTTGACCTCATGATAGGCGAGGTTCAATGATAGTTGCTCACGATATTTTATCAAAGCCTCACCAGATTCAATTAGATTGATAGGATGATTTATTTTTGATTGATTGATAATATTGTTGATTTGCGATATGTTATGATCATAGGAGGATTTTAGAGTTCTTCCCAAAGATGTGGGACATGATTCTGCATCTGGTGCAGGTCGATGTGGTTTATTAGCTTTGATTGATATGCCCCAGTATAGGATTGATTAATGTACTGAAACTTGATGATGTACACTTATTCAGTGAGAGATTTTATGATTGCTCTATCATGTTATTGATTCACCAGCCTTGAAAAATCTATAATGCAGATGCAAAACTAATATGAATGCAATCTAATTTAACCATGCAAATCTACATATGCAAACTTTGTCATCTTAATAGTCCATTTATTGTGCTTTTATCATCATTGAGCCTTTAAAATGTTGAAAGTGAGTACAAGCATCGATGATATGAGTTACATCATGATACCCTGAGTACTAATTTCATGATTTTTGATATTGCAAGTGAACACAAGCATCTAGGTATAATTTAGCTGAGATGACCTAAGCATTTCTTGCATAAACAAACAAGAATCAATCATTTTTCTATGTGAATTTAGAATGTCATCAATGATACTTGGTAGAGCATGTCTCATGACAATTCACACAATATTAATGATCAACTAACAGACAACAGACAAAGAAAATACCATTCTCCTTCCTAGCTTCTCTAGTTCAATACATCATCGAGTTGCTCCAAAGAAATGATAACAAAAATCAAAGTACAACATTTGAACATTCAAGCTAAAGTGATAAAATCATGATTTAAAAGAATATCATCCATCAAAAGTTGTTTTGATTGATTTTATTTTGTTAGAAACCAAGATTTGAAATTCAAACTAGAAAAGCCTTCCACAGAAGAGTTAATCAAAAAAAGCAAGAGCTTTGCAAAAGATGTACAAAAATATTAATATTCAAGAATTCATAATTACATAAGATGATTTTCTTTATAAAAGAAAAGTATGCATAACCCTAATCTTATCTTGAGCAAAAAGATAGCTCATCAAGATAAGGATGAGAATAATTAACCTAGGAATTAAATATTACCTAAGTAAAGTTATGCAAGTGTAATTAAATATTAATTACACTAACAGCCCCCCATAAGTGCAACTTAGGGAGACTAAAAAAGTATGCACCTAAAACTAAGATGAATGCAAGAAAGCATGAATGGGTCCTGACAACAAGGCCTGATCAGGTACCCATGTACACATCCAATAATGAGGTAGAGAAGGAAAACCCAGTGGGAAAAAACCCCCCTACAATGAGATGACTGTTGCAAAGAAGCACTGGAAGAACACTGTGGAGTAACACTAGAACCGAAATATGACAAGCAAGGAAAGATACTTTTGTCTACAAGAAACCAAAGCAGAATCATAATAATGCAACAAAAGACCCGATGCCACGAAACACTAGAAAACTCACAAACTAGAACAACCCTGGAATCTATGAAGCAACAGTAGATGAAATGATGACAAAATCTGGAAACCATGTGTCTCGATGTCGATGCCAAATTGAGACTAAAAATATTCCATGGGAATGAGTACCATAAAGACTCTAGAACATTAACTATAAAAACATGGCCCTCAAACTGAGATAGATCCAATGCGGATCATTAACCATAGGCTCTCAATCTAAAGTGTGAACTGATGTGAATCTGATGTGTCAAGAAAGAGAAATATGTGGCCAAAAGAAACTAAGAAATTAGATATAACCCATGCAAGTTTCTATCAAAACAAGATGAAGATGGAGATCAAAGTGCATGCACACTCTAATCAGATTATTATGCAAAAAAACCCCTTGATGGAACTTTATATTAGTTCATTTATTACAATAACCCAATGATTGTAAAAGGAGATAATGATTAACATGCATAAAAAAATACCTCATATCTATGTAGAGGACTGAACTAGCTTTCCAACGCCGCAAGAATGACGAAAAAAGGATCACCGAGTCAAAAGATATGCCCTCTGAAGCAAAAAAAAGCTTCATCTGAGTTCAAGGACCTAAAAAATAAATCTGGGGAAAAATTCGGTAAAAAATACCTTCACCACTAGATTGGTGTTGGAATCATCTTTCCAATGGTATCTCGTTTGTGAAAAACAAACATCGTACGCAAAAAATACACCCGATTTAGTGAAAAGTGCTCCAAAAGGTCCAATAAGGCCTACAAGGCCCCCAGGGGGCTAAAAAAAATCCAGCCCCTGGTTCTATGCGGGTTTTATGACCGTGGGCTTCATAGTCCGGCAGCTAGGGCAGAGCCTCGTCCTCCAGGACCGGGTGCTGGCTAGGGCTGATGATCCACCTTCCAGGATCTGATCGATTATTCTCGGGTGCATGGTTTCTTTTCTTAACCTGATCGTTATTCTGCTAATAAAAATCAAAAAACACGTGTATTTTAAATTTTTTTCAATTTTTGAGCCTTGGGAAGCATGCTGGGGAGGCCATACGGCCCCCCTAGCAATTTTATTTTTCCTCATAAACAAATTTCACCAAAATCGATGAAATGAAAGGCGATCTTAGGGTTTTTGGCCGCTGCGAACGCGATGGTGACCTCCGTTTGTGCTCAAACTGCTCCAAAAAATTGGCTACCTCCAAAGCTTGCAAAAAATCTCCCAGCTTGAAACCCTCATGGATTTGGCTAACAATAGACAAAATCTACAAAATAAAAGCCAATACTGACTTTTTCCAGTGCTCTTAATCCAATGGTGAAGCCCAATCTAATCCAAGTCGCTGCATAGATAAACTCAAGGCATGATACCCTCGAGGAATCTCAAATGAACTCTGCAAATCAAGGCTCTGATACCATGTTAGAAACCAAGATCTAAAATGCAAACCAAAAAAGCCTTCCATAGAAGAGAAAATCAGAAAAAGCAAGAGCTTTGCAAAAGATGTGCAAAAATATTAATATTCAGGAATTCATAATTACATAAGATGATTTGCTTTATAAAAGAAAAGTATGCATAACCCTAATCTTATCTTGAGCAACATGATAGCTCAACAAGATAAGGATGAGAATAATTAACCTAGGAATTAAATAGTACCTAAGTAAAGTTATGCAATCATAATTAAATATTAATTACACTAATAGATTTCATTTGTTTGATATGGATGGTTGATTTTCTAAAATATTTTGATGTTTGATGTATGTTCAATGTTGGGTTTCCCTATGATAATTTTGTTTGTTGTGTTTTCATACTACTGTTTTCCTATTTGTTTAAGCTTTGAAAGTTTATTGCCCCCAAGCTAGGGTGAGACACAACCACATTGCCAGGATTTGTACATGAGGTCCATCTTTTCAAAATGAAAAATGGAATGATTAACAAAGTGAATGATCAAGACATGCCTCAAATAGATGGAAAAGCTAGTTTAACTCACAAGTAGTGCATGTTTCCAGGTTTTTACTACGTGTTTTTATTGTACTTTTTCAGATTTTCAGATTTTGTTTTTTTGTATTTTTCTCTTTTTCATTTTTTTGTATTTTTCTCTTTTTCTGATTTTTTGTATTTTTTTGTCTTTTTATGATTTTTTGTATTTCGTTGGATTTTGTAGCTTTTTTAATTTTTTTTAATTTTTTTTGGATATTTCAAGATATTTAAGATGAAATGAGATGATATGACTGATTGAAAGAACAAGATGCCCAACAATAGGGGTAATGCAACTATGGATAAATGATAGATCAAAATGAAAGATTCACTGCAAAACATGTCACACAAGAAACATATCTCTTGTCAATAGATGATAATGGTTGATTGATTAAGATGTCGAGAATGATTGATTCCATAAGGCATGATGATGATAAGTACTTAGGATTACTAATTTCCTCTAAGTACGATAATATTGATGATTTTTGATGACTAGATAATGTTTTATAGCTAGGCTCAAATATGATTTGCATGATAAGATTCAAGGTTAGAAAGGGACATGGTGACATGGATTTTCATAAGCTAGGAGATATGGAATGGAAGAAAGCAAGGATAAAAATAATGAATGAGATGATCAAGATCAACTAGATAAGATTTGGACACAAGGCCCAAGTATTTTTCCCCTAGTCCTCATCAAGACCAAGGAAAGGAAGAAAGGATGTATTTAGTAAGAATGATGGAATATGGATAAGATGAAAGATATGGTATGGAAGATATGGATAAATCATATAGGCTAAGATATATGATGTTCAAGAAGATCCTTAACCTTGTCAAGATCAAAGGTGGAAATGTAAGGAATGAGCATAGAAAGGATAATGACCATGAATGATAAGATGGACGAAACTTGTCCCTAAGTGTAGAGTGCAAGAGGAATATGGAAGATAGGATATGGATGATAGGGCGATGGAGGAAGGACTTATGCATCAAGTTTCACAACCAATTATCCCTCTAATAAACCATGGAAATGGGAATTAGACTCCTAAATGTTGGCAGATTAATGATATGATGGAAGAATCTAAGGACTTATGCAAAGGTTTGGATTAAAGGAGAATGATGGGGAATGAATGTTGGATAATGCATAGGAGATTGGAAGGCATATTGATGGATAGATGGAAAAGATGGCAAGATCAACTTTGCCACACACCTTGAAGGGTGGTGGAATGATGGAGGAAAAATGGATTTGGAAGGTGATAGGTTATTAGATGGAAAATTGGAGGAAGCTTTTGGATTAGCAAATTTGGATGCCAATTTAGATTTTATTGCTTCTATGAGACTTTTAGGAATCCACATGAATTTTGACTTTAATTTTTGCTTTGTGGGCCTTTGTGGCCTTTGACATTTTTCTTTCTGATTTATGGACCTTTGTGGTCTTTGAAAATTTCCTTTTTGCTTTAATGGACCTTTGTGGCCTTTTAGATTTTTCTTTTGATTTTGGATAAAATTTTCTTTTATTTTTGTCTCTTTGAGGAGACATGTTGATCCTTTGATACATGTGGATTTTGATATAGAAGCTTTTGATATTTCGCACCCAAATTGCTTCCAAGAGCAATGTGAGGGGTGGATTGAGATGAATGATATGGAGGTATTATGGATGAGTTAATGTGGGTAGAATTTTGAAAGGGCATCAAGGATGTGTGCCTTTGATGTTATTGATAAATAGGATATGGACCTAAGATAGAGGGAAGGTTTGATGGACTAGGATGAGGACCTAGGATAGATGGAATGTTTGATGAACTAGAATGAGGACCTAGGATAGATGGAAGGTTTGATGAACTAGGACACTTAGGAATATAATCAAGGCCTTGGTGATATGGGTTTATTTGAATAGAAAGGGGTTCTAGGATACCTTTCTCATGAATGCCTAATCCTTTTCCTTTGTAATTCATACTTTGACACATTCGTTTACCAATGGGATATGTATTGTTTGTGAAACAAGATGCAAGTCCATTTTGGGAGGATGATATGATAGATTGAATAGATAGGTGTTGGAAGTAAACCAGGAATGCGGATGAAGCGCAGCGTGACCGGCTTCTATAGGTGCGAGCAGGCTCTTGACATGGGGGATGATGGGGTGTTTTTGATCTTGGACTCGTGGGTGCGCGTATCTACTAGGTGTAGGGAGAGCAAAGTAGTCGGGTCTCTTTGGCTGGGCATGGGAATCATTGGCGGTGCGCAGCGAATATATCTGACTCCGGCGAGAAGGGCTGCGGCACATCGGCGGGATGAAAGGGTATCCCTTCAACAGCAGCGGTCTCGATCTCAGACAGAGGAAGGGGAATCAAGTGAGATTCTTTTGGTGAAAGTGTGTCTTTGAATTACCAGCCGGTAAGACATAATTAGATAGGATGAAAGAACTATCATTCTCTTGTGATGCAATAGAATCATGAGATTGTATGGATTGATTAGATGATGTGGAAGAAGAACTTGGAAGGATACTTGTTTCTTGAGATGGAAGGGAATTATTTTGGATGAAAAGTGAAAGGAGGGGATCATCATAAGATTCTTGAGAAATGGGATCTTGATCAAAGATTGGAAGAATTTGTGGAATTTTGATATCATTAGATGAAGTGGAAAGAATATTTTGATCTTGATGTGTAGGGGAGTTTATGCTAGTCTAATGATGCAATTTTATAGATTTAGCAAACTAGAGCATTAAACATAAAATCCAACATTAAGTAATGAAGTGCAAGGGGAAATTAATGAAAAACATAAAAACATGAACAAGCTCACCAATGTTCTTCAAAATCCATGACTGATCTCCATTACACCTTCTAACTTGCTACAAATGTGATTGTGATTGTTGCCCTTAGATTTGAGTGTGTGAGCAAATGACTGTGACACTGTCCAATGCAAGGTTTGAAGAATTTAAAATGAAAGTGCTATGCTATCATGCAAATGATAAGCACAAAAACTATGCCAATATGACTATGCTTATGACAATAAATGACAAGACTATGCCTAAGACTCAAAGATTATGATAGAATGAAATATCAAGAAACTATGTGTCCCTCAAAATGTGAGCAAAATTGGCATTTTATAGAAAATACAATTTTGGACGGATGGTCAAGATTAAAAGTTGATGAAAGCCTAAAATCAGCGGTCGAGATTTCGTGTGACAATCCCTAATTAGGGTTAGGGAAAAAATCTGAAATGAGTCCGGCCAAGATGCAATTTGAGAAAATCGAATTGGTGGTCGAGAATAAATGTGATAATTAGCCAAAAAGATAAAGATTTTCGAAAATCAAGAAGATAAAGACTACTTGATTTGTAAGATTCAAAAAATCAAGAGGATAAAGGTTGAACTAAAAAAGCAAATTTGGAAAATCAAGAATTTGCTCAATTACTTGATTTTTGGAAGAAGATTATCTTTTTGAATTAAATTAATTCAAAATATGCATTTTGTGTGACAGTAAATAATTGATTTTCAGATTATTTACCAAAAGAAGTGATAGTTAACAAATGTGAGGCCATTTTAAATAATTCATTTATTTAAAATGAGGGAAATGTCAAATAAGGCAATTAAATAATTAAAGATAATTATTTAATTTAGATATTGTGACCAATAATTAAATAAATCAATAAATATATTTAATTATGAGAATTAGTGACATATTAAATAAATAAATAAAATTCATTTATTTAATAATCAGAAAGACATAAGGAATTAAATAAATTAAGAAATGTATTTAATTGTAAGAAGATAATAGAGCATTAGTGACATATCAAATGAATAAATAAAATTTATTTATTTAATAATCATGAAGAATAAACAAACATGAATTAATTAAATAATTATGAATTATTTAGTTAATAGTTGAATGTGGACTAAGGACATAATTAAATGTCATAATTATGCTAGGATGAAAGATGAAAAATTAAGCTTGTAGGCCTAGTTCATTTTTAAGTGTTTAAATTTTGCCCCTCTTTGTCATAATGTAGCATGTCGCATTGTGACAAAGAAAATAAGTCAAAAATATGCCCCAATGCAAAATAGGATGAGGAAGAATGATGAGGAAGGTAGGGATATGCCCCCTCGAGAGGACAAACGGGTTCTAAGAACATGGGTGTACTCTCAAAATTGATGAGAAGACTAGAATATGAAGAGACAAAGAAATGTTAGTGCAAAAGATATGGATGATGAAGATGCAGACTAGATGAAATGTTAGAAGGGAAACAAAGAAGAGTGGGATGGGAAAGAATCCTTCAACACTTGCCAAAGAACTAATAGACATTGCTAGAATCATCATTGGGTGGTAAAATTGACACAAATGGACAACAAACACCATGGTATGACGTAGACCAAGGTGTGCAAGGTCATCCACTTGAAAAAAAAATAATCACATAAAAGGAATGTCCTAACTCATACTGAGGGTCATGTTGCCCCAGTCTTTTTGTCAAGAAAATCCACAGACAACAGTCAAAGAAAATAAAACAGGTTAGGAGACATCATCACACCTCTAAATCCTTCATGAGACATCCTTGAGGTAGCTAGTAACATGACCAAAAAGAAAAGATACCAAAAAGATAAGACAAAAACAGACAAAATAGTCAAAAGATAAGACAACATAGACCAAAAAGATTAACAACCACTTAATTTTGTTTGCAAATGTTTGTTTTCCAAAGATTGATTGCATGACAGCTTGATAGTTTGACAGTTTGATGATTTGACGAGGCCTATTGTTAGGAAGGAAACATCTTGAAAAAGGAAAGGGTGATCCCACAATAGTGGTTTACAATTTTTGGCCAAACTGGACACTCAAATAATTTTTTTTTAACTAAATCTTCACTTTCAGGCACCTATAGCAGCTAAACTGTGAAGAATTTGAAGATGATGCAAACTAGAGTTTCATGAAATTTTGTCTATAGATTCTAAATATTATTTTTTCAAAAATTTTGGAATTAGATTGCACTTCATTTTCCATCTCCCTTGAAAACTTATTTTTTTCATAAAACAACATTTTTAAAAAGTGACACTCACCATATAACACATAACTTTTTTTTCCATGAAGGTTAAGATTCTAATTCTTTTGAATTTAGATTTGTAACTCCGATATCTAGTCCTTCCACTTGGTTAGATTTTTTTTATTGAATATTTTTTCTTTAATCATGTTTCAAAGTCAAACCAATTACAATTCAGACATAGCGCGACCATATAACGCGTAACTTTTTTTGTATGTATCGAAATTAAATTTTTCTTTTTTTGTTGGATCAAGGATTTCAATATCTGATGCACTCATATTTTTCAAATTTTTTTTTGATAATATGCTATTTTCCCGCCAGTGAAACAAAGCATTTGATTTTAGTGGAAGTCCCTTACACCTTGTGGAAATAAAAACTAAATATAATAGGACCAAATGAATTTTGGGCTAAAAATTATGCTCTTTCCAGGAAGCTTCATAATAAGGATCCTCTCACATACTTCACAAAAAAAAATAAATTTTAATGAATTCATTTGATCCCAAAAGCAACCTAAAAGCGTGTTTTGATCGTGACTTTTGATAGGTGTGGAAGGAAGACTCGCGAGGCATGTAAAGGTTTAAAACTAGTGGGTTCCCCATCCAAGGGGTTGCCTGGCGGTATTTCCGGGATCAAAACCCTGCTTCCAATTTAGAATACTTTAAATGAACATTTCAAGGCTTAAATCATTTCTAAAAATATGTGATTTCAGCAAAAATCAGGATCTCCTAGAAATTGTAAACCACTATTGTGGTAGCACCGGAAAAGAACATTTTGACAAGGTCCAAGTCCAAGAAGGACACATCCTAAAGAAGACAAAAGAGTGACGATATTGACATTGTTTTGACTAATATTTTGGCAAGTTGACTGATGTTGACTATAGGATTGACTGGACTATGTTGTCTATTAGGTCACGATTAGAATGTCGATGTTCGAATGACTATCTTGTGTCTGAGTTTGACTATGTCTAACTTATTTGACCGATGCGACAATAGTGACAAATGCCATGATTTAATTTGGATAAACCTAAAAGGACTAACCTAATGTCTCGAGGACTCAAAGATGAGTCTTGCCTACATAGCAAAGGCGCAGAGACAACGTAGTTGAACAACGACATAGACTGATTGATTTGATGGACTTTAACTCTGTTTTTGGGATTGTGACATTGATTTGGATGTTTTTTGTGTTTTTGACATGTTTATGATTTTTTTTAATTTTTGTCGTTTTATGATTTTTTTTTGGACTTTTGTCGTTTTATGATTTTATTTTTCTTTTGTCGAGTATTTGATTTTTTTGCTTTTGTCGAGTATTTGATTAGGTCTTTCTTCAGGACATTTTTCAATTTTTAGGGCTTTCTTCAGGACATTTTATGATGTTTTTGTCTTTTTTTTAGGACATTTTATGATGTTTTGTCTTTTTTCAGGACATTTTATGATGTTTTTGTCTTTTTTTAGGACACTTTATGATTTTTCACCCTCTTTGAATGGCTGGCAAAGACCGCGACAAATGCATGACCGATGCCTACACATGAGAATCCTAGGGATGGATTTGTGCCCCTAGTCGCACACCCGTTTGACAGTGTAGGATGACAACGTTGTTTCTGAGCAGTGGAAGGACGTTCCAAACAACGGAGGACAACGGTAATTTAATTTTAAAGTATTGAGGTCCGTGAGGCTCCGCCGCACCGAAAAGTCAGCATGATTTTGGATAATGTGTTTGTATGGATTAGAGTTGTTGCATTTGGAATGAATTGGTTAGGACTAAAAGGGATGATGGAGTATCCTTAGACCGTTTGACAAGGGAAAGCCAAGATAGGTGACAAACATGAAAGGATGAGAGGTGGCCTTGGTAAAGGATAGGATACATGAGACTAAGGGAATTGTCATATGATATTCAAGGACTATGTCACATAAGGATAATGAGGTTATGAAAGTAATGACATGACATTTCATGAACAGTATATGACCGAAGGATAGACATGTTAAGAGTTTTCCCAAAGCATGATTTATGTGTGCCTATTTTATGTCAAGATCAAGGTAGGTGGAAATGATATGGATCCAATGGTTGGATGTCAATGTCAAGAGGAAGCGAAATGTTTATAATAACTTGTCTCCGCGAAAAGCATATGTACTAATTTATTTCCACAATACATGATGTACGTTTCGCCGTAGTTTCACCGGCGGTATTATCTAGGCTCGCTTATTAGGTTTTCACCGCTTGGATCTAAATTTTTCTCTTTACTATTTCTTGAATTTTTGAATTTCGGTGTCACCCTAAATGCCCTGCTTTTCCGTGTTCATGTGACAATTTTTTTTATTTTTATTCTTGTATTTTGATATTTTAGGGATGACCTGATGCCTTAACCGCATCACTAATTTTTGAAGTTGTTTATGCCGATGAGGACCGGTGCCATGATATGCCAATAATTTCATTTCTAAAGTAGTTGTCTTGTCAGGATCGTAGGGCTTGCATACAACTAATTGATGTCATCATGGTCCTTTTTGATACTAGAGTTGTCTTTATCAGAATACGCACATTGTAATAGAGTTCCATGAGAGTCCTTGTGGTAAAGAGTTGTTCCCATGATGTGACGGATTTGTGACGTGGGATCTTTGGAATTTCAACGAGATGTAGGATTATGATGGATGATGGTAGACATGGAAAGGTTGTTTGGACGTTTGGATGAATCACTTTTTATTTTCCAAACATGGAATAGTGGATGACATATTTTGGAGGGATGGAATTTGGAACCAACACTCTTAGATGCCTTGCTTGATGACCATTTTGAAGGAGGTGGACATTTGTTGTATGTGGGAGCCCTCTTGTCTTGTGGCTCCACATTGTAATTAACTTTTTCTTTTGACATATTTTCTTTGCTTGATCCACTTTTCTTTGGGATTCATTTTAATTTCATTTGTCCACTTGTCTTTTTTTCTGATTCGATGGCCTTTGACATTTGATTTTTGAATTTCTAAGACTTTTGTTTTTGTTGGTTCCAAAGGGAAGGTTTAATATGTTGAGAATGACAGTTTATGGTGTGGGTGGACAGGGTGTTGGCAGCAATCTTATGACAAGGATTTCTCATGGACTCTATTTCCTTGGATATTTTATCCGACAAATTTTTCCCTAGTATCATGAGTAATTCACCGATGATCGCTTTGATTTGTCAATTAAAAGAATAGCCAAGACCTTGATGTCTATAATTTTCCTATAGTTGTATTGGTTCTTGAATTCCTTGCTCGTGTATGCCTAGTCCTTTTCCTTGATATTGCATTCTTTGATATATTCTGTTTGTGATGGGGTATTTATTGTTTTGAAAGAAATATTCTAACCCATCATGATGTATGTGGACACTATTACCTATAATGTTTTCATATGTAAGGAAGTCTGCTCTGACAAAGATAGATGACCCTAGTTGATAAAGTGTCTTAGCTTCATTGTCATGTTGGACATATTTTTGACTGATATCTTTGGTCTGATCTTGTGACATGTCAGACTCAAATGATTCTATTGGTGCTTCCAAGTTGATGTTGAAGCCATCATTATGGTCAGTGTCATAGAGGCCAGTGAATTCGGCTATAGCTTGATCATTTGAAAATATGTCCATAGTGGAAGACTCTTGCTCTTGAGGTAGATCATCTATGTGTCCCATGGAGGAAAGTGTCTCATTTTGGAAAGTGTCAATAGTCGGGGCTTGAATAGGGTCATCAAGTGTTTGATCATAAATGGCATAAAGGTCAAGGAGTGGATCATTTTGGACTTCTTGATCAATGGTAGTGTCTTGGTCAAAGATTGGGTTGTCATAGACGATATAATTGGGATTGAAGTATTTGTCAAGGGTAGGTGTATTTTGGATGTCATGATTTTCTTGAAGGACTTCTTGGATGGAATGAAAGATAGGGTCATGGGATGGACTACCTTATTCTTGATATGATGGTGACATTATAATGTCATGCTTTAGGCTTTCATTTTGACATGTATCCTCAAGTTTAGACAATGGGATGTGGATTTGATTAATGATAGAATTTTCATGACTAAATGTGGCTTGGGAAGGAGTGACTTGAAAAGGATTAATGGATGAAGGACTAGGATAGGAAGTCGAGACATGGACTGGACTAGTATGTGAAGGATGAGGATATGACATGGGGACATGGACTAGATTGGTGTGTGAAGGACTAGGATAAGACATGGAAACTTGGACTAGACTAGCATGTGAAGGACTAGGATATGACATGGAGACTTGGACTGGACTAGTATGTGAAGGACTAGGATAGGACATGGGGACTTGGACTGGACTAGTGTAAGGTTGACTAAAATAGGACATGGAGACTTGGACCGGATCGATATGGTATGATGTGGGGACCTGACATGAGTTGGTAGATAG
>VDFB02273549.1:0-49264 GCA_007258455.2 Sequoia sempervirens
TGATTAAGGATTTTTCCCTAACCCTAATTAGGGATTCTCGGGTTTAATCTGGATCGTCCATTTTAGGTTCTGGTCATTGATTTATCTCGTCCGTCCATTCGAAATGGCCTTTTATATAAAATGCCATCTTCTTCTCATTTTTGAGGGACACACCTTGACATTTTTACGTAATTACTATAGTTATTTACTTAGCTTCACATTTCATTGTCATAGGCAATTGTAGTATTTCATTATTGGTATTAGGTTTTAGGCATTTGATTAATATTGACATTTGTTTTAGACATAGGCATTGGCAAGAGTCATAGGCATAGCAAATCCTTCAAATCTTGTTGTAGGGCTTAGGCATTTTAGATTGCTCAAATTACAAATCTGAGGGCAACATTTCCAGCAAGCAAGAAGGTGTAACGAAGATCAATCATGGAAGATGGAGACTCGGTGATATATTTCCTTTTCGTTTTCATTTGATTTCCATTGTACTTCGTTACTTCATTGGATTCTTATGTTATTTGTGCTAACACCATTTAACAATCTGATTTCCCTTGATTACATTGGTAAACCTGACGTATTTGGACAAATAAACAACTATTTTTTGGAGTTGGTTTCTTCTTGTTGCAGGGCTTGCTTGGTTTTTGTTGCAGGAGTGGCATCATTGTGGACAAATCCAAAGATTCGACCATAACTTTCAAATGGATGTGTATTTTCTCACAAAATGTTTTTTGCAGCTTGGGGACAATATCACGCACTCTCATTCCAAAAAGAAGATTTTTTGGATCGGGTTTGCATTTTTTTATAATTATTTTTCTATTTTTAATAAAAAATTAATTTTTGGAGAAAATAATCGAATTTTTCAGATATGTTTACATTTTTTGAAAGATATTTGAATTTTAATATAGGTCTACTCTTTAGTTTTTAAATTTGGATGCGAAATTATGAGTCAAAAAATAGATCTTTTAAAACTGGTGTTTAACAAAGATTGGCTTATATCTCTCTCACAGTTGTAGATCTAATCACAATTTTTTTTTGTAGATTTGGAATGATAGCAGACGACTCCAGTAAAAAAATAAGAATTTTTAAAGCTGTTATGTATTTTTTATAATTTTTTTATGATTTTTCATAAAAAATTAATTTTAGGTGCAAAACAGCAAATTTTTCTGATTTATTTAAATTTTTGGAAATCTCTTGAGATTTTAGATAGGATTTATTTTCTGTATTCTCATTTTACTGTAAAAAAGAATAAAAATTTAAAGATCAGATTTGTTGTTTTACTAATATTTTCTTGTAGCGTGTGGCAATCCTCTTTCGTGTGTCAAAGACCATTGTTTCCAGAAAACTACTAACTCATTGTTTGCAGATTCGCATGTCAAAGAAGGAAAAACAAACATTGTGCTTGTTTATTTCTAGATTAGCAAACATTGTTTTTTGGTGCTTATAAAAAGAATCATGTCTTTTATGATTGATTGTGCTTGTGGAGTGGTAGGTGAGTATGCTCTCACTTGGTGAAAACCTTGTGATCAGAAAACCAGACCCATTCTTTTTTGTTATATTACCCCTCACGATTCGGTATATCGGAGTATCCTCTCCCCTTGCGCATTCGTGTGATCCTGGGTGTAAGAGAAACAGTTACTGACTCTAGAACTTGGGCCTGTTCTGGTGGGAAAAAGTACTCACCCTAGGACGACTCAGACCGGTAGCACCCTGACACCGAGGGACTTCTAGCTAGTATAGAAAAGTGGGTTCTTTGGGAAAGCCCAAGAATCACGAGCGTGGTTCCGACGAGATGGATCCGAAAGGGGACTCTCGCCGCATGGATCACGCACCACGAACGGAATGCCCGAATTAAACACCTCTTGTCTTAGTGTCCAACCGCTCTATTGGCCATTGCTTGATATAGTGCAGGGTACAGATCATGCTCAAGATTACTCACTATGATCCCCTTGAGTAGAGATAGCAATTCTTGGGATGTCACTACCCAAAGAATCTGAATTTGGTGTGCTCGAATGACGTTAATGAGCCGTGGAGGGGAGCCAATGCCACCAAAATTCTAAGCTATCCGCTCTTGAGAAGGAAAGATGTTTATCACCAATCTGGGGTATATCGGTGGGCTATACCAGGTATACAAACCCTTGGCCTATTGGCCTTTTTAGGATTGTGCTTATCTGATGTGTGATTGGTTACATTCAAAACGTTGTGCTTGTCAAGTGTTTTCTAGATTTTCAAACATTATACACAACAGTCACAAATCTGGACACAAACAAACAATTGACCTTGGACAACTCAGACTTTTCAACAAAACGTCAGAAAACAATTTTAGTCCCCATTTTGAACTTAGACTTTGCATTCTTCATCTTAGTCATCATTTTAAACCTAGACTTGGCATTTATAACATTAAGTCCTTAGTCAAACATCATCATCTTAGTCCTCATATTGGCCTTGACAACCTTGTCATCTTGCATTAATCATTTCCTTAGGAAAACGTCATCATCATCTTGCATTGTCATCCTTTATTCCAAAATACAAAAAAAATTAGTGGCATAACTTGTCATCTTAGTCTTCATTGTCCTTTGGCATTAGTCATTTTCTTTAGACAACATTGTCATATTGCATCCCTTATTGTCAAAAATCCAAAAACATAGTCTCGCATTGTCATCCTTTATCCAAAAAAATCCAAAAACATAGTCTTGCATTGTCATCCTTTATCCAAAAAATCTAAAAAACATAGGCTAGTGTCATCCTTGCATTTACTTGTCATTCTCATCATCCTCATTTGAGAAAATCTCGTTTACGGTTGAGACTAGGCTTCAAAGACAACAACGACAAATGGAAAACTTTGCACAAGATTCCAATCCCAACATCGACAATAACACTTATGACACAAACCAACATTGGACTTTTTCTGACCCATTTCACAACATGAATATGCAATATTCCATGAACATGCCATCTTCATCACAAAAATTTTATGAACCATTCATACAAAGAGACCAAAATGGACAAGCATATTGGAAAGACATAGAAGCTGCAGCGAAAAATCCTGATATATTCTCCTTTGCAAAAAAAATAGTCTTACGTGACCCTCAAAGGTATCTAGCCATGCTTTTGGATGAAGGGGCTAAGTTACCACAAGGCTTTGACATAAATACTTTGCCACCATCTGTCTACCCTCACAATCAACAATCACTTGACACAAATCCTACCATTAATTCACAACAAACGTCCACTTATCACCCTTATCCTAACCTTGACAAGGGAAGCCAACTATCAACTAGTCCATTCCAAACCTCCACATCATATGCTAGTCCTTCACCTGTTAATCCCGTCCAAGACTACATCCCTTATTAACCATCTACCAACTCATGTCAAGTCCCCACATCATACCATACCGTTCTGGTCCAAGTCTCCACATCCCATTTCAATCAACCTTACACCAATCCAGTTGAAGTCTCCATGTCATATCATTGTCCTTCAATAGTTAATCCAATCCAAGACTCCATGTCATATCCAGTCCAAGTCTCAATGTCATACCCTAGTCGTTCATATGCTAGTTCAGTCCAAGTTCCCACGTCCTATCCTAGTCCTTTAGTCATTAATCCTTTTCAAGTCATCCCCTCACAAGCCACATCTAGTCATGAAAATTTTGTCATTGCTCAAATTCAAATCCCATTGTCTAAACTTGAGGATAATTTTCAAAATGAAAGCCCAAAGCATGACCTTATAATGTCACCCTCATGTCAAGAACAAGGTAGTCCATCCCATGACCTTATTTCTGATTGTATCATCCACAACAACCCCATCTTTGACCAAGACCCTACCATTGACCAAGAAGTCCAAGTCCACGACAACCCTATCTTTGACCAAGACCCTACCATGGACCAAGAAATCCAAAATGATCCACTCCTTGACCTTTACACCATTCATGATCAAACACTTGACGACCCTATACAAGCTTCAACTATTGACACTTCCCACAATAAGACACTTGCCTCCATGGGACACATAGACAATATTCCTATAGAACAAGAATCTCCCACTAGGGACATGATTGCATAAGATCAAGTTATAGCTAAAATCATTGGACTCTATGACACTAAAAATAATGATGGCTTTGACATTTCCTTGGAAGCACCAACAGAATCATCTGAACTTGACATGTCACACAATCAGACAAAGGATATCAGTCAGGAATATGTCCAACAAGATAATGAAGCTAAGACACTTTATCAACTAGGGTCATCTATCTTTGTCAGAGCAGGATTTCTTGCAAATGAAAATATTACAAGTGACAGTGTCCATAGACATCATGATGGGTTAGCATCTTGCTTTCAAAACAATAAATACCCCATTGCAAATAGAATCTGTCAAAGCATGCAATATCAAGGAAAAAGACTAGGCATACATGAGCAAGGCATTTTTGAACCAATACAGCTTCAGGGAAATTACAGACATCAAGATCTTGGCTATTCCTTAGACAACAAATCAAATGATGCCAGTGGTACCATCTCGATATTGGGGGCAAGTTTGTCAAATACAAACGTCAAAATGGAGTCCATGGGAAATCCTTGTCATAAGATTGTTGCCAACACCCCCTCCACCCACACCATAAACCATCATTCTATCATGAATCAACCTCCCCTTTGGGACCAACAAAAGCAAAAGTCTTACAAATCAAAATATCAAAATAAAATTTCAAAGACCATTGAATCAAACAAACGAACAAGTGGACAAATGAAATTAAAATGGATCCCAAAGAAAGATGGATCAAACAAAGACATCAAGTCAAATACAAAAGTCAATTACAATGTGGAGCCACAAGACAAGAGAACTCCTACATATAACACATGTCCACCTCCTTCAAAATGGTCATCAATCAAGGTATATAAATGTATTGGTTCCAAACGCCATCCCTCCAAAATCTGTCATACACCATCCCAAGTTTGGAAAATAAAAAGTCATTCATCCAAATGTCCAAACAACCTTTCCACGTCTACCATCATTTGTCATAATCCTACATCTCGCCTAAAGTCCAAAAATCCTATGTCACAAATCCGTCACATCTTGGCAGCAACTCTTTACCACAAGGACTCTCATGGCACTCTATTGCGATGTGCGTATTTTGATAAGGCCAACACTAGTATCAGAAAGGATCACAATGACATCGATCAGTTGTATACAAGTGCTACAATCTTGACAAGACAACTCCTTTAGCAAGGTCATTATTGGCATATCATGGCACCGATCTCTACAATCAGCACCGTCAGGTGGATTCAAAATAATTAGTTGGTTATCACAAAGCATCCGGGCTATCCACATATCAGGAAATACAAAATCAAAAATCATCACCCTGATGAAAACTTGGAAAACAGTCGTCTTGGTGACACAAAAAAAAAAAAAATTCAAAAAAATAGTAAAGAGAAAAATTTCATCCAATGGTGAAAACCTAGCAAATAGGCACCTTGGATAAGTACCATGATGAAAATCTGGCAAACAGGCGTCATGTGTAAAATAAATCATCTATGTGGACTCTTACACTTGGGGGCAAGTTGTCTCATTTCCCATGCCTTTCTTGTGACATTGACATCGATCGAAGCCTTATCATTTCTGTCCATTTTTCCACCTACCTTGGTCTTGACATAAAACTGACACACATAAATCATGCTTTGGGAAAACTCTTGACATGTCTATCCTTCGGTCATACACGATTCACGAAACATCATTGACAGTCATAGTCTTATTATCTTTATACGACATAGTCCTTAAAAATCATATGACAATTCCATTAGTCTCATGTGTCTCGTCTTTTACCAAGGCCACCCCCTATCCTTTCATGTCTATCACTTACCTTGGCTTTCCCTTGTCAAATGGTCTAAGGATAATCATCATCCCATCTAGTCCTAACCAAGTCATTCCAAATGCAACGATTCCAATTCATACAAGCACATTATCCAAAATTTTACTTGACTGTATTCCTGGCCCAGCTGTAGACATCCATACTTTTGTCACATTATCGTCATCATCCTCACGTTGTTTTGGGATGCGTCCTTCCCATGTCAAACAACGTTGTCATCACTTGTCAATTGGTATTCATCTTGACTAGGGGCACAATCATGTTTGTCCTTGGATTCTCATGTGTAGGCATCAGTTATTTGCACTTGTCATGATCCTCTTAAATGTCAAAATCCAAAAAAATCATAAAACGACAAAAAGACAAAAAAAATCGCAAAAAGTCCTAAAAAAGACCAAAAACATCATCAAATGTCCTGAAAGAAGACAAAAACATCACAAAATGTCCTGAAAAAAAGGAAAAAACATTATAAAAAGTCCTGAAAAAAGATCAAAAACATTGCAAAATGTCCTGGAAAAAGACCTAAAAATCATAAAATGTTCTGAAGAAAACCAAACAAAACATTAGACTGCGCGAGGCACACAAGTGCACTGTCATCTCTGATCAAAGTCAATCAAGTCAATCAGTCCTTGTCATCTGTCTGAACTACGTTGTCTCTGCGCATTTGCTACGTAGGCAAGGCCATCAGTCGATGAGTCCCCGAGACATTAGGTCAGTCCTTTTAGGTTGGTCCAAATAAAATCATGACATTTGTCACAATCGTCACATCGGTCAAATAAGTCAGACATAGTTAAAATCAAACACAAGACAGTCATTTGAAATGTCAATGTCAAAATTGGTCAAAATTAGACAACACAGTCCAATCAATCATACAGTCAACATCAGTCAACTTGCCAAAACACATTAGTCAAAACAATGTCAATCTCGTCACTCTTTGGTCCTCTTCAAGATGTGTCCTTCTTGGAGTTAGACCTCATCAAAATGTTCTTTGCCTTTTCAGGATGTGTCCTTCCTAACAATAGGCCCCGTCAAACTGGCAACACCGTCAAATTGGCAAAACTCTTAAACTGTCAGAACTGTCAAATCAAACAAGAATTCAATCTTTGGCAAACAAACATTGGCAAAAAAAATAAAATGGTTGTTAATCTTTCTGGTCTATCTTGTCTTATCTTTTGATTATCTTGGCTATTTTGTCTTATATTTTTACTGTCTTGTCTTTTTGGTCATGTTACTAGCTACCTCGAGGATGTCCCATGAAGGATTTAGAGGTGCGATGACGTCTCCTGGCCTATTTTATTTTCTTTGACTGTTGTCTATGGATTGTCTTGACAAAAAAAACTGGGGCAACTTCACCCTTAGTATGAGTTAGGACATTCCTTGTCTGTGACTATCATTTTTCAAATGGATGACCTTGCACACCTTGGTCTACGTCATATCATGGTGTTTGTTGTCCATTTGTGTCATTTTTACCACCCAATGATGATTAAGAGCAATAAATATTAGTCCTATGGCAATGTTTTGAAGGATTTGGTCTAGGAACTAACATGCATCATCTTTAGTCGTGTCATCTTCTCTCTCTCGTCTCATATAGGCATTGCATCCATATCATCATCCATATCTTTTGCACTAACATTTTTTTTGTCTCTTCATATTCTACTCTTCTCATCCATTTCGAGAGCACACCCATGTTCTTGGAACCTGTCTATCCTCTCGAGGGGGCATACCGTAACCCTCCTTGTCATTCTTCCTCATCTTATTTTGCACTGGGGCATTTTTTGACTTATTTTCTGTCACAATGTGACATGCTACATTATGACAAAGAGGGGCAAAATGTAGACACCTAAAAATGACCTAGGCCTGCAAGCTTCATTTTTACCACTTTGTCCTAGCATAATTAAGACATTTAATTATGTCCTCGGTCCACATTCGACTATTGATTAAATAATTCATAATTATTTAATTGATTCATGTCCTTTGATTCCTTATGATTATTAAATAAATAAATTTTATTTATTTATTAAATACGTCATTAACTATCTAAGTCTTTCTTTAATTAAATAAATTTATTAATTTCCCCTTCTGCATTTAATTCTTATTGATTATTAAATAAATGAATTACATTTATTTATTTAATACGTCACTGATTGTCTTAATTAAATAAATTGATTAATTTATTTAATTAATTAGTCTTATCTCCTAAATTAAATAATTAAATTTAATTATTTAATTGCTAATTTCATATTCTTCTCATTTTAAATAAATTAAATTATTTAAAATGTCATGTCAATCCTAACTGACAGTCTGTTTTGGTAAATAATTTGAAAAAGATTATTTATTATTTCTCAAAATCCATAATTTGAATTATTTTAATTCAAATTAGTAATTAATCTTCCAAAAATCAAGTAATGGGGCAGATTCTTGATTTTTCAAATCTGATCTTCAGTCCAAATCTTATCTCTTTGATTTTTTGAATCTTGCAAATCAGGCGATCTTATCTCTTTGATTTTTTTGAATCTTGCAAATCAGGCAATCTTATCTTCTTGATTTTTGAAAATCTTTATTTCTTTAATTAATTTCCTCATTTATTCTTCACCGTCGATCCAATTTTATTCCGACCGTTTGATTAAGGATTTTTCCCTAACCCTAATTAGGGATTCTCGGGTTTAATCTGGATCGTCCATTTTAGGTTCTGGTCATTGATTTATCTCGTCCGTCTGTTCGAAATGGCCTTTTATATAAAATGCCATCTTCTTCTCATTTTTGAGGGACACACCTTGAAATTTTTACGTAATTACTATAGTTATTTACTTAGCTTCACATTTCATTGTCATAGGCAATTGTAGTATTTCATTATTGGCATTAGGTTTTAGGCATTTGATTAATATTGACATTTGTTTTAGACATAGGCATTGGCAAGAGTCATAGGCATAGCAAATCCTTCAAATCTTGTTGTAGGGCTTAGGCATTTTAGATTGCTCAAAGTACAAATCTGAGGGCAACATTTCCAGCAAGCAAGAAGGTGTAACGAAGATCAATCATGGAAGATGGAGACTCTTGGTGATATATTTCTTTTTCGTTTTCATTTGATTTCCATTGTACTTCGTTACTTCATTGGATTCTTATGTTATTTTTGCTAACACCATTTAACAATCTGATTTCCCTTGATTACATTGGTGAACCTGACGTATTTGGACAAATAAAAAACTATTTTTTGGAGTTGGTTTCTTCTTGTTGCAGGGCTTGCTTGGTTTTTGTTGCAAGAGTGGCATCATTGTGGACAAATCCAAAGATTCGACCATAACTTTCAAACGGATGTGTATTTGCTCACAAAAATATTTTTGCAGCTTGGGGACAATATCACACACTTTCATTCCAAAATAATATTTTTTGGATCGGTTTTGCATTTTTTATAATTATTTTTCTGTTTTTAATAAAAAATTAATTTTGGGAGCAAATAATCGAATTTTTTAGATATGTTTACATTTTTTGAAAGATATTTGAATTTTAATATAGGTCTACTCTTTAGTTTTTAAATTTGGATGCGAAATTTTGAGTCAAAAAATAGATCTTTTAAAACTGGTGTTTAACACAGATTGGCTTATATCTCTCTCACGGTTGTAGATCTAATCACAATTTTTTTTTTGCAGATTTGGGATGATAGCAGATGACTCCACTAAAAAAATCAGAATTTTTAAAGCTGTTATGTATTTTTTATAATTTTTTTATGATTTTTCATAAAAAATTAATTTCAGGTGTAAAACAGCAAATTTTTCTGATTTATATAAATTTTTGGAAATCTCTTGAGATTTTAGACAGGATTTATTTTCTGTATTCTCATTTTACTATAAAAAAAATAAAAATTTAAAGATCAGATTTGTTGTGTTACTAATATTTTCTTGTAGCGTGTGGCAATCCTCTTTCGTGTGTCAAAGACCATTGTTTCCAGAAAACTACTAACTCATTGTTTGTATATTCGCATGTCAAAGAAGGAAAAACAAACATTGTGCTTGTTTATTTCTAGATTAGCAAACATTATTTTTTGGTGCTTATAAAAAGAATCATGTCTTTTATGATTGATTGTGCTTGTGGAGTGGTAGGTGAGTATGCTCTCACTTGGTGAAAACCTTGTGATCAGAAAACCAGACCCATTCTTTTTTGTTATATTACCCCTCACGATTCGGTATATCGGAGTATCCTCTCCCCTTGCGCATTCGTGCGATCCTGGGTGTAAGAGAAACGGTTACTGACTCTAGAACTTGGGCCTGTTCTGGTGGGAAAAAGTACTCACCCTAGGACGACTCAGACCGGTAGCACCCTGACACCGAGGGACTTCCAGCCGGTATAGAAAAGTCGGTTCTTTGGGAAAGCCCAAGAATCACGAGCGTGGTTCTGACGAGATGGATCCGAAAGGGGACTCTCGCCGCATGGATCACACCCCACGAACGGAATGCCCGAATTAAACACCTCTTGTCTTAGTGTCCAACCATTCTATTGGTCGTTGCTTGATATAGTGTAGGGTACAGTATCATGCCCGAAGATTACTCACTACTGATCCCCTTGAGTAGAGATAGAAATTCTTGGGATGTCACTACCCAAAGAATCTGAATTTGGTGTGCTCGAATGACGTTAATGAGCCGTGGAGGGGAGCCAATGCCACCAAAATTCTAAGCTATCCGCTCTCAAGAAGGAAATGTGTTTATCACCAATCCGGGGTATATCAGTGGGCTATACCAGGTATACAAACCCTTGGCCTATTGGCCTTTTTAGGATTGTGCTTATCTGATGTGTGATTGGTTACATTCAAAACGTTGTGCTTGTCAAGTGTTTTCTAGATTTTCAAACATTATACACAACAGTCACAAATCTGGACACAAACAAACAATTGACCTTGGACAACTCAGACTTTTCAACAAAACGTCAGAAAACAATTTTAGTCCCCATTTTGAACTTAGACTTTGCATTGTTCATCTTAGTCATCATTTTAAACCTAGACTTGGCATTTATAACATTAAGTCCTTAGTCAAACATCATCATCTTAGTCCTCATATTGGCCTTGACAACCTTGTCATCTTGCATTAATCATTTCCTTAGGAAAACGTCATCATCATCTTGCATTGTCATCCTTTATTCCAAAAATACAAAAAAAAATTAGTGGCATAACTTGTCATCTTAGTCTTCATTGTCCTTTGGCATTAGTCATTTTCTTTTGACAACATTGTCATATTGCATCCCTTATTGTAAAAAATCCAAAAACATAGTCTTGCATTGTCATCCTTTATCCAAAAAAATCCAAAAACATAGTCTTGCATTGTCATCCTTTATCCAAACAATCTAAAAAACATAGGCTAGTGTCATCCTTGCATTTACTTGTCATTCTCATCATCCTCATTTGAGCAAATCCCGTTTACGGTTGAGACTAGGCTTCAAAGACAACAACGGCAAATGGAAAACTTTGCACAAGATTCCAATCCCAACATCGACAATAACACTTATGACACAAACCAACATTGGAATTTTTCTGACCCATTTCACAACATGAATATGCAATCTTCCATGAACATGCCATCTTCATCACAAAAATTTTATGAACCATTCATACAAAGAGACCAAAATGGACAAGCATATTGGAAAGACATAGAAGCTGCAGCGAAAAATCCTGATATATTATCCTTTGCAAAAAAAATAGTCTTACGTGACCCTCAAAGGTATCTAGCCATGCTTTTGGATGAAGGGGCTAAGTTACCACAAGGCTTTGACATAAATACTTTGCCACCATCTATCTACCCTCACAATCAACAGTCACTTGTCACAAATCCTACCATTAATTCACAACAAACGTCCACTTATCGCCCTTATCCTAACCTTGACAAGGGAAGCCAACTATCAACTAGTCCATTCCAAACCTCCACATCATATGCTATTCCTTCACCTGTTAATCCCGTCCAAGACTACATCCCTTATCAACCATCTACCAACTCAGGTCAAGTCCCCACATCATACCATACCGTTCCGGTCCAAGTCTCCACATCCCATTTCAATCAACCTTACACCAATCCAGTTGAAGTCTCCATGTCATATCATTGTCCTTCAATAGTTAATCCAATCCAAGACTCCATGTCATATCCAGTCCAAGTCTCAATGTCATACCCTAGTCGTTCATATGCTAGTTCAGTCCAAGTTCCCACGTCCTATCCTAGTCCTTTAGTCATTAATCCTTTTCAAGTCATCCCCTCACAAGCCACATCTAGTCATGAAAATTTTGTCATTGCTCAAATTCAAATCCCATTGTCTAAACTTGAGGATAATTTTCAAAATGAAAGCCCAAAGCATGACCTTATAATGTCACCCTCATGTCAAGAACAAGGTAGTCCATCCCATGACCTTATTTCTGATTGTATCATCCACAACAACCCCATCTTTGACCAAGACCCTACCATTGACCAAGAAGTCCAAGTCCACGACAACCCTATCTTTGACCAAGACCCTACCATGGACCAAGAAATCCAAAATGATCCACTCCTTGACCTTTACACCATTCATGATCAAACACTTGACGACCCTATACAAGCTTCAACTATTGACACTTCCCACAATAAGACACTTGCCTCCATGGGACACATAGACAATATTCCTATAGAACAAGAATCTCCCACTAGGGACATGATTGCATAAGATCAAGTTATAGCTAAAATCATTGGACTCTATGACACTAAAAATAATGATGGCTTTGACATTTCCTTGGAAGCACCAACAGAATCATCTGAACTTGACATGTCACACAATCAGACAAAGGATATCAGTCAGGAATATGTCCAACAAGATAATGAAGCTAAGACACTTTATCAACTAGGGTCATCTATCTTTGTCAGAGCAGGATTTCTTGCAAATGAAAATATTACAAGTGACAGTGTCCATAGACATCATGATGGGTTAGCATCTTGCTTTCAAAAACAATAAATACCCCATTGCAAATAGAATCTGTCAAAGCATGCAATATCAAGGAAAAAAGGACTAGGCATACATGAGCAAGGCATTTTTGAACCAATTTTCAGGAAATTACAGACATCAAGGTCTTGGCTATTCCTTAGACAACAAATCAAATGATGTCAGTGGTACCATCTTGATATTGGGGGCAAGTTTGTCAAATACAACGTCAAAATGGAGTCCATGGGAAATCCTTGTCATAAGATTGTTGCCAACACCCCCTCCACCCACACCATAACATCATTCTATCATGAATCAACCTCCCTTTGGAACCAACAAAAACAAAAGTCTTACAAATCAAAATATCAAAATAAAATTTCAAAGACCATTGAATCAAACAAAAGGAACAAGTGGACAAATGAAATTAAAATGGATCCCAAAGAAAGATGGATCAAACAAAGACATCAAGTCAAATACAAAAGTCAATTACAATGTGGAGCCACAAGACAAGAGAATCCCTACATATAACACATGTCCACCTCCTTCAAAATGGTCATCAATCAAGGCATATAAAAATGTTGGTTCCAAATGCCATCCCTCCAAAATCTGTCATACACCATCCCAAGTTTGGAAAATAAAAAGTCATTCATCCAAATGTCCAAACAACCTTTCCACGTCTACCATCATTTGTCATAATCCTACATCTCGCCTAAAGTCCAAAAATCCTATGTAACAAATCCGTCACATCTTGGTAGCAACTCTTTACCACAAGGACTCTCATGGCACTCTATTGCGATGTGCGTATTTTGATAAGGCCAACACTAGTATCAGAAAGGATCACAATGACATCGATCAGTTGTATACAAGTGCTACAATCTTGACAAGACAACTCCTTCAGCAAGGTCATTATTGGCATATCATGGCACCAGTCTCTACAATCAGCACCGTCAGTGGATTCAGAATAGTCAGTGGTTATCTAAAGCATCCAGGCTATCCACATATCAGAAATACAAAATCAAAAATAAAAAAATCATCACCCTGATGAAAACTTGGAAAACAGGCGTCTTGGTGACACAAAAAAAAAAAAAAATTCATAAAAATAGTAAAGAGAAAAATTCCATCCAATGGTGAAAACCTGGCAAATAGTCACCCTGGATAAGTACCATGATGAAAATCTGGCAAACAGGCGTCATGTGTAAAATAAATCATCTATGTGGACTCTTACACTTGGGGGCAAGTTGTCTCATTTCCCATGCCTTTCTCATGACATTGACATCCATCCAAGCCTTATCATTTCCGTCCATTTTTCCACCTACCTTGGTCTTGACATAAAACCGACAAACATAAATCATGCTTTGGGAAAACTCTTGACATGTCTATCCTTCGGTCATACACGATTCATGAAACATCATTGACCATCATAGTCTTATTGTCTTTATACGACATAGTCCTTAAAAATCATATGACAATTCCATTAGTTTCATGTGTCTCGTCTTTTACCAAGGCCACCCCCTATCCTTTCATGTCTATCACTTACCTTGGCTTTCCCTTGTCAAATGGTCTAAGGATAATCATCATCCCATCTAGTCCGAACCAAGTCATTCCAAATGCAACGATTCCAATTCATACAAGCACATTATCCAAAATTTTACTTGACTGTATTCCTGGCCCAGCTGTAGACATCCATACTTTTGTCACATTATCGTCATCGTCCTCACGTTGTTTTGGGATGCGTCCTTCCCATGTCAAACAACGTTGTCATCACTTGTCAATTGGTATTCAGCTTGACTAGGGGCACAATCATGTTTGTCCTTGGATTCTCATGTGTAGGCATCAGTTATTTGCACTTGTCATGATCCTCTTAAATGTCAAAATCCAAAAAAATCATAAAACGACAAAAAGACAAAAAAAATCGCAAAAAGTCCTAAAAAAGACCAAAAACATCATCAAATGTCCTGAAAGAAGAAAAAAACATCACAAAAAGTCCTGAAAAAAAAGGAAAAAACATTATAAAAAGTCCAAAAAGATCAAAAACATTGCAAATGTCCCTGAAAAAGACCTAAAATCATAAACAAGTCTCCAAGAAAACCAAACAAAACATTAGATCAGCGTAGGCACACAAGTAAGTGCACTATCATCTCGGGACAAAGTCAATCAATAATCAGTTCTTGGTTATCCGTCCAACTACGCTTGTTCTGCGGCATTTGCTACGAGGCACATCAATGATGAGTCCCGAGACATTAGGGTCGGCCCCTTTTAGGTTGGTCCAAATAAAATCATGATACTTGTCATAATCGCCACATCTGGCCAAATAAGTCGACATAGTTAAAACCTTCAAACACAAGATGCTTCATTTGAATGTCAATGTCAAAATTGGTCAAAATTAGGACAACATGCAAATTAACTAATCATACAGTCAACATCAATCAGCTTGCCAAAACACATTAGTCAAAACAATGTTAATCTCGTCACTCTTTGGTCCTCTTCAAGATGTGTCCTTCTTGGAGTTAGACCTCGTCAAAATGTGCTTTGCCTTTTCAGGATGTGTCCTTCCTGACAATAGGCCCTCACAACCAAGTAACACCACAAATTGGCAAACTCTTAAACTGCTGAATCAGCTAAATCAAACAAGAATTAAATCTTGGCAAACAAACATTGGGCGTTCAAATAAAACACGCATCCGTCTGGCTCCATCTTATCTTATCTTTGATTTTCATTGTCTCTGCCATTTTGTCTTTATATTTTTACTGTCTTGTCTTTTGTCATGTTACTACAATTTTAGTGATGTCCCATGAAGGATTTAGAGCATGACGCCTCCTAGCCGCCTATTTTATTTCTTTGACCGTTGTCTGTGGATTGTCTTGACAAAAAGATTGGGGCAACTTCGCCCTTAGTATGAGTTAGGACATTCCTTGTCTGTGACTGTCTGTTTTTCAAGTGGATGACCTTGCACACCTTGGTCTACGCCATATCATGGTGTTTGTTGTCCATTTGTGTCATTTTTACCACCCAATGATGATTAAGAGCAATAAATATTAGTCCTATGGCAATGTTTTGAAGGATTTGGTCTAGGAACTAACATGCATCATCTTTTAGTCGGTTATCTTCTCTCACCTCATATGCATTGCATCCATATCATCATCCATATCTTTTGCACTAACATTTTTTTGTCTCTTCATATTCTACTCTTCCATTTCGAGAGCACACCTATGTTCTTGAACCTGCCTATCCTCTCGAGGGGCATACCAGAACTCCTCCTCCTTTGTCATTCTTCCTCATCTTATTTTGCATCAAGTATTTTTTGATTCTATTTTCTCGGCTAAATGTGATGCTACATTATGACAAGAGGGGAAAAATGTAGACACATAAGACCTAGGCCTACAAAATATATTTTCTTCTTATTTCTTCTTAACATAATGAAAATATTTAATTATGTCCTCTAGTCCAATTTCAACTATTAATTAAATAATTCTCAATTATTTAATTAATTCATGTCCCTTTTGATTCCTTATGACATTAAATAAATAAATTTTATTTATTTATTAAATACGTCATTAACCTGCCTAAGTCTTCTTTCTTTAATTAAATAAATTTCTTTAATTTCCTTCAAGATTTAAATTTATTGATTATTAAATAAATGAATTACACTTATTTAATAATGCTTATTGTCTTAATTAAATAAATTGATTAATTCATTTAATTAATAAGTCTTATTCTCCTAAATTAAATAATTAAATTTAAATTTATTTAATTGCTAATTTCTTATATTCTCCTTCTCATTTTAAATAAATTAAATTATTTAAAATGTCATGTCAATCCTAACTGATGTACCCTGCTTTGTAAATAAATTTGAAAAAGATTATTTATTATTTCTCAGTAACTATAATTTTAAATTATTTTAATTCAAATAGTAATTAATCTTCCAAAAATCAAGTAATGGGGCAGATTCTTGATTTTTCAAATCTGATCTTCAGTCCAAATCTTATCTCTTTGATTTTTTGAATCTTGCAAATCAGGCGATCTTATCTCTTTGATTTTTTTGAATCTTGCAAATCAGGCAATCTTATCTTCTTGTTTTTTCGAAAATCTTTATTTCTTTAATTAATTTCCTCATTTATTCTTCACCGTCGATCCAATTTTATTCCGACCGTTTGATTAAGGATTTTTCCCTAACCCTAATTAGGGATTCTCGGGTTTAATCTGGATCGTCCATTTTAGGTTCTGGTCATTGATTTATCTCGTCCGTCTGTTCGAAATGGCCTTTTATATAAAATGCCATCTTCTTCTCATTTTTGAGGGACACACCTTGAAATTTTTACGTAATTACTATAGTTATTTACTTAGCTTCACATTTCATTGTCATAGGCAATTGTAGTATTTCATTATTGGCATTAGGTTTTAGGCATTTGATTAATATTGACATTTGTTTTAGACATAGGCATTGGCAAGAGTCATAGGCATAGCAAATCCTTCAAATCTTGTTGTAGGGCTTAGGCATTTTAGATTGCTCAAAGTACAAATCTGAGGGCAACATTTCTAGCAAGCAAGAAGGTGTAACGAAGATCAATCATGGAAGATGGAGACTCTTGGTGATATATTTCCTTTTCGTTTTCATTTGATTTCCATTGTACTTCGTTACTTCATTGGATTCTTATGTTATTTGTGCTAACACCATTTAACAATCTGATTTCCCTTGATTACATTGGTGAACCTGACGTATTTGGACAAATAAAAAACTATTTTTTGGAGTTGGTTTCTTCTTGTTGCAGGGCTTGCTTGGTTTTTGTTGCAGGAGTGGCATCATTGTGGACAAATCCAAAGATTCGACCATAACTTTCAAACGGATGTGTATTTGCTCACAAAAATTTTTTTGCAGCTTGGGGAAAATATCACGCACTTTCATTCCAAAATAATATTTTTTGGATCAGTTTTTGCATTTTTTATAATTATTTTTCTGTTTTTAATAAAAAATTAATTTTGGGAGCAAATAATCGAATTTTTTAGATATGTTTACATTTTTTGAAATCTATTTGAATTTTAATATAGGTCTACTCTTTAGTTTTTAAATTTGGATGCGAAAGTTTGAGTCAAAAAATAGATCTTTTAAAACTAGTGTTTAACAAAGATTGGATTATATCTCTCTCACGGTTGCAGATCTAATCACAATTTTTTTTTTGCAGATTTGGGATGATAGCAGACGACTCCAATAAAAAAATCAGAATTTTTAAAGCTGTTATTTATTTTTTATAATTTTTTTATTATTTTTCATAAAAAATTAATTTTAGGTGCAAAACAGCAAATTTTTCTGATTTATTTAAATTTTTGGAAATCTCTTGAGATTTTAGACAGGATTTATTTTCTGTATTCTCATTTTACTGTAAAAAAAAATAAAAATTTAAAGATCAGATTTGTTGTGTTACTAATATTTTGTAGCGTGGCAATCCTTCTTCGTAGTCAAGACCATTGTTTCCTGTAAAACTACTAACTCATTGTTCAGATATTCGCATGTCAAAGAAGGAAAACAAACATTGTAGCTTGTTTATTCTTTCAGATTTAGCAAACATTTCTGTTTTAAAAGCGAAAAAAGAATCATGTCTTTATGATTAAGATTGTGCTTCAGGGAGTGGTAGGTGAGTATGCTCCTACTTCTGGTGAAACCCGGATCAGAAACCGTAATCCATTCTTGTTATGCCACTTCACTTCATTTCTAAAGATATCTGAGTATCCTTCTTATGATTCGCAAGCATCCTGTGTAAAGAGGAAACGTTACCGACTTCTAGAACTTGGGCCCGTTTCAAAAGTAATTTCACCCTAGGATTTCACCACCCCAGAGTACCCTCGACACCGGTGGACTTCCAAAACCGGGTATAGAAAAGTGGGTTCTTTGGGAAAGCCTAAGAATCACGAAGCGCGGTTCAATTTGTATGGATCCTCGAAGTAAGACTCTCACAGATGGATCACGCCCTTACCTAACGAATGCCCGACTAAACACTTTGTCTAGTGTCCAACCGCTCTATTTTGGCCATTGCTTGGTATAGTGCAGGGTATAGTATCATGCCTGAAGACACTCACTACTGATCCCTTTGAGTAGAGATAGTAGTTCTTGGGAAGTCACTACCCAAGAATTCAAATTTGGTGTGCTCGAATGATGTTAATGAGCCGTGGAGGGAGCCAATGCCACCAAAATTCTAAGCTATCCACTCTGGAGAAGGAAAGGTGTTTATCACCAATTCGGGGTATATCGGTGGGCTATACCAAGTATACAAACCCTTGGCCTATTAGCCTTTTTAGGATTGTGCTTATCTGATGTGTGATTGGTTACACCCAAAACATTGTGCTTGTCAAGTGCTTGTTAGCTTTTTCAAACATTATACACAATATTCACAAATCTGGACACAAACAATTGACCTTGGACAAATCAAACTTTTGAGCAAAACATCAAAAAACAATTTTAGTCCCCATTTTGAACTTAGACTTTGCATTGTTCATCTTAGTCATCATTTTGAACCTAGACATGGCATTTATAACATTAAGTCCTTAGTCAAACATCATCATCTTAGTCCTCATATTGGCCTTGACAACCTTGTCATCTTGCATTAATCATTTTCTTAGGAAAACGTCATCATTATCTTGCATTGTCATCCTTTATTCCAAAAATACAAAAAAATTAGTGGCATAACTTGTCATCTTAGTCTTCATTGTCCTTTGGCATTAGTTATTTTCTTTAGACAACATTGTCATATTGCATCCCTTATTGTCAAAAATCCAAAAACATAGCTCCAGCAAAATTAAGTTAACTTATCCAAAAAAATCCAAAAACATAGTCTTGCATTGTCATCCTTTATCCAAAAAATCTAAAAAACATAGGCTAGTGTCATCCTTGCATTTACTTGTCATTCTCATCATCCTCATTTGAGAAAATCCCGTTTACGGTTGAGACTAGGCTTCAAAGACAACAACGACAAATGGAAAACTTTGCACAAGATTCCAATCCCAACATCGACAATAACACTTATGACACAAACCAACATTGGAATTTTTCTGACCCATTTCACAACATGAATATGCAATCTTCCATGAACATGCCATCTTCATCACAAAAATTTTATGAACCATTCATACAAAGAGACCAAAATGGACAAGCATATTGGAAAGACATAGAAGCTGCAGCGAAAAATCCTGATATATTCTCCTTTGCAAAAAAAATAGTCTTACATGACCCTCAAAGGTATCTAGCCATGCTTTTGGATGAAGGGGCTAAGTTACCACAAGGCTTTGACATAAATACTTTGCCACCATTTGTCTACCCTCACAATCAACAGTCACTTGACACAAATCCTACCATTAATTCACAACAAACGTCCACTTATCACCCTTATCCTAACCTTGACAAGGGAAGCCAACTATCAACTAGTCCATTCCAAACCTCCACATCATATGCTAGTCCTTCACCTATTAATCCTGTCCAAGACTAGATCCCTTATCAACCATCTACCAACTCATGTCAAGTCCCCACATCATACCACACCATTCCGGTCCAAGTCTCCACATCCCATTTCAATCAACCTTACACCAATCCAGTTGAAGTCTCCATGTCATATCATTGTCCTTCAATAGTTAATCCAATCCAAGACTCCATGTCATATCCAGTCCAAGTCTCAATGTCATACCCTAGTCGTTCATATGCTAGTCCAGTCCAAGTTCCCACGTCCTATCCTAGTCCTTTAGTCATTAATCCTTTTCAAGTCATCCCCTCACAAGCCACATCTAGTCATGAAAATTTTGTCATTGCTCAAAGTCAAATCCCATTGTCTAAACTTGAGGATACTTGTCAAAATGAAATCCCAAAGCATGACCTTATAATGTCACCCTCATGTCAAGAACAAGGTAGTCCATCCCATGACCTTATTTCTGATTGTATCATCGACAACAACCCCATCTTTGACCAAGACCCTACCATTGACCAAGAAGTCCAAATCCATGACAACCCTATCTTTGACCAAGCCATGGACCAAGAAATCCGAAATGATCCACTCCTTGACCTTTACACCATTCATGATCAAACACTTGACGACCCTATACAAGCTTCAACTATTTCTCAGCTCATATTTGACTAAGGTATGATTGATATAATAAATTGCTCATTCTTTGCCATCATTATTAGTTCATGCTAACAATTCCCATAGTGTTGATGTAGTTGTTGTCACATATAATAAATTAGATATCTTCTATCAATTGGTGGCATAACGACTGGTGGAGTCAATAGATAATTCTTTTTTTGGTCAAGTGATTCTTGAAATTTCTTTGTCCAATTAAAGGGAATTCCTTTTTGTAATAGATGTTGAAATGGATGGATTTTGTCTACTAGTTGAGCAAGGAACCTGCAGATTGATTGTAGTCTTCCTCAGAAAGTCCTTAACTGATTGATATTGGTTGGCAGTGGAATTTCCAAAATGGATTTTACTTTAGAGGGATCAACTTGTATTCCTCTATGAGAGACAATATATCCTAGGAGTTTTCCTTACCGGACTCCGAAAACACATTTCTTTGGATTTAGCATGAGTTGTTACTTTTCAAGTCGGGTGAAGATCTTGTCCAAGACTGCTAGGTGACCACTTCATTCCAAATATTTTGAGAGAAGTTCATAAACATAGTCCTCCATAAGCATGCGCATGTAATCATGAAAGATAGTAGTCATGTCTCTCTTATATGTGGCTCCAATTTTAAGTCCAAATGGCATGATGTTCCAACAAAAAGTTCCCCAAGCACATGTGAAAGCTATCTTTGACTACTCTTTAATATCAATTCTCATTTTTCTATAACCCGAGAATTCATCCATAAATGATATCATTTTGTATCCAACAGTAAGGTCTATTATGATGTCAATGTGTGGTAAAGGAAAATCACCTTTGGGACAAGATTTGTTGAGATCTTTGAAATATGTACATACTCTAATTCGACCATTGTGTTTGGTGATAGGAACAAGGTTTGATATCCAATTTGCATTATCAATTGAGAAAATGAATCTTCCATCTAGGAGTTTCTTCAATTCCACTTTGACAATGGTTTTCTTAACTTTTGTTTGTATGGTTTAGCATTTGGAAAGAGTGTAAAGTGATGTAGAAGGAGCTTAGGGTCAAATCCACGCATATTAGCATATGACCATGAAAAATTGACTTTTCTTTTTGAGAAGAAAGCTATGAACTTAGGCTTTTCCTTGGTGGTCAAAGATGCTTCCAAATATATGATTCTAGAGTTGTCTTGTGTTCTAATGTTCACTTATTTTGTTTCCTCTATAAGCAATGATGATCTCTCTCATTTTATTGGGAGAGCTTCCAATCCTCCATCCTCAGTCGCCTTAGAGAGGTTTTCATCTTTGGATGCATCCTTTATTTTTACTTTTTTCATGGTTAGTAGGCACCTTTCAGTTTCACCTGAAGACCTATTATTTTTATTTTTATCTTTTTCATTTTCACTTTTGTGACTAGAGGAGAGGATAGCCTCACCAAAGTATGTTGCATATTTGAGCTCTATGGAAAATCCAACCTTATGATCCCCACTTGGTTTTCCTTCATGAAGTTTCATGAACTCAACAATGTCTTTGTTGTTCTCAAAAGTGTCCAAACTTGGTTTTTCTTGTTGATACCAATCTATGAGTTGCGGGTAGATAAGGGGTAAGCCATCATCGATATTGTCAAGGGTCATGGTGTAGGTAGATAGAGTAAAGAAAGAGGTAGATTCATCAGGGTCCCAAGAGGTAGAATCAATGGTTTCCTAATAGTGTTTGATCCACTCTTCTCTTTTTGAAAGGGCTTTTGGATAGGGACTTGGTGGATTTGACAGGGAACCAATTGTAAGAATTTAACTAAATTTTTCTTCAATGGGGGACTCATCAAGTATTCCAAATAGTTTGTCAAGGTCCATGAAGGTGGTGGAGGATAGGTAATCCCATTCATATTCATTGGAATCGACATTGTAATCCCAAGAGTCCTCATATGTCTTGATCTCATCTAAAGTATCAACAACCTCACTCGAAGGTAACTTGATACCCTAGATAGTTACTTTTATTGGTACAAACCCTACCCCTTGATGGTGTATTAGCTTAGGTGGTTGTAATGGTTCCAAAATTCCTTGTCTATTTATACCAAGGACACTGTGTCCATCACATCCTTGTCATTTCATTATTGGGAACCCTTTTGGATATTGTTCAACTGGAAATTTCTTATATTCAATGCCCTGGTCATCTTTGTATAGCCATGTGAGAATGTGATCATCTAAAGACTCTTTTGCTAGCTCCCCCCATTTAGTGAAGGTGGTAGGGGGATTATTGAATATAACCTTAGGCTACACAGGATGTGGTTTACCATAAGACTTCAGCAATTTAGGTAATTTCCCAATGAAAAAGAGACTCTTCATGTTGTATTCTCTGTATCCTCTATCCTAGATCTGGATATTTGGTGTGGAAGGTGTGGTGAATGGAGTGGATGTTTTGACAAGGGAATATGGTTCAACATAGTTAGATGGAGTGGTGGATGACTTGGAAGGTGAGGCCTCTCGATTGATGGGAACTTGATGTTCAACAATTCCTTTTAGGTTTGAACAATATTGAAAAGGATAGGGTTGCCAAGAATAGTAATTTTAGTGTCATTGTATGGGAATTTGAGGCATTGATTGTATGGGGATGGAATAGCCCTCATGACATGAATCCATGGGTAGACAAGGAGAAGATTGTAATGCAAATCCAGATCCAAGACATGAAATACTATGTTCTATATTGTTGGGCCAACTCTTACAAGAAGTGAAATTATGCCTTCGGATGAGCGCTCATCATCATCATAATATTTGATCACAACTTTCCTTTTTTGGTCAATGTTATTCTCAGAGTATCCCAATGCTTTCACCAATTTTAGTGAGAAAATGTTCAGACTTGCTCCACCGTCTACTAGGACTCATCTCATCTTGTGTTTATTAATGCATACTTCAAGATATAGGGGTCATTATGATCAGATTTTGGTGTAGAAATGTCTTTCTCAAAGAAGGTGACATGGTGCAGCATAGCTAGCTATCCAACCATGACCTAAAATTCATTAACATTTAAGTTAGAGAGTATGGATGCTTCTTGTAATGCTTTATCAAGGATAGCCTTGTGCTACGAGGATATGAGAAGGAGCTCTAGGATAGAAATTTGTGTGGGGTTTTTCCCAACTAAACTAGGAGATTATATTGACTTTTTTGCTATGAATTGGAAGGAGGTCTTGGAATAGTTATCGTGGTTCAGCAAGTGGTAACAACACTTTATGAACTTGGCTTGTTTATGGTAATAGTGAAAATGTGATCATCAAAGGGTCTTACATTAATAACGATAATGTTGTAATCGTGTTTGACGACAACATAATTGGAATTATTGTTGTTCCCTAAATTAGAGGCTTTTTCTTTGTCATGGTCTTGCAAGGGATTCTTGGATATGGTATGATCAACATTGGTTTTTCCTTGTGAATACCCTACTAATATGGTCCTATTTTCAATGAGTTCTTGAATGATATTCTTGAGTGTGCTACATCTAGTTGTTTTGTATCCTTTTCCATGGTGGTATTCATAGTATTCATCTTCTTTCCACCAATCAAGTTTGATCAATGATGGTTCATAATTTTTGGTGTCTAGTAGTGTGATGACATTAGACTTTAAAATTTGTTTGAGGATTGATTTGATAGGTTCACCTAATCGAGTGTATGTTCTTTTAGGGTGAGGAGGACCTCTTCATTGTTGATTATTTGGGACTACATTTAGCATTGGGTTTTGAACTTTTATCTGAGTGTTTTGTGCATTGGATTTATTTTATGAGTAAATACCTTTAAGTTGAATGGTTGGACATTTGGTTATCAATTTGGCATCAACAACTCCATCATTTGTGACATTTTTGTTTCTAGACTAGTATTTTCTCATCATTGTTAGGTTCCATATTTTCCTTATGTACATTGACCAATCCTTTTGTGATAAGACCTTTCTTAATAAGGACACATTTCTCAAGAATTTCCTCAAAGGTTGTGCAACATTGTATTTTAATTTGACTCATTAGTTCACCATTAAGGTTTTCCACAAACATGGTGACCAATTTTTTTTCAAGAATGTGACAAGGGAATTCGCTAACCAAACCTCTCCATCTCTACTAAAACGAGGTAAGTGATTCCCCTTCTTCTTGTTTGGTTGTGCTCAATGTTGCAAGGGTTATATCATTTTTAATTTTCAAGGAAAAATGATTAATGAATTTTTTGGCTAGTTCACCCCATGTTCTAATCCCTAGAGGGAGGTGTGCAAACCAATCTAAGGATGGCCCTATGAATCTTCATGGGAATAGTCTCATTAAATAGGTAGGATCATATGAGACTTCCATACATGATGTGTTGAATTCTAGAATGTGCTCCATTGGGTCCCCTGTCCCCTTATAGTTAGGAAAATGTGGTGTTTTGGAATGAGGGGGAAAAGTGGCATGCACAATTTTTTGTCAAATGGAAAGGGGCACAATTTTTTGGTGGAATAGGTCTTCTTGTTGGTCCCCAATTTTATGTTTGTCATTTTTTGTTGGAGGGCCTACATTTTTTGTATCAATGTATTTGTAAGAGATGGTGTTGCATTGTTTTGGTTTGGTGTCATGATGTTGTTATTGAGGTCATATGTTGGATTTGGATTAGGATTGAGGCTTTTTGATATGGGATATTGATTTCCATATTGATGTGTTTTGTTTCAGTTTGGAATGAAATTGGAATTTAGGTTTGTTCCAAAGGTCATGTTTGCATGTGGTATGGTGTTATGGAATTGAAGTGTATACCCTTGATTTGTTCCTTGGTTTTTAAATTTTGGTCCTTGACTAGCATTTTGAAATGGAAGTGTAGGTCCTTGATTGATATTTTGACATGAAGGTGTAGGCCCTTGATTGACGTTTTGACATGAAGCAATAGTCCTTTGATTGGTATTTTGAAATGAAGGGATGGTTACTTAAGTAGAGTTTTGGAATGGTGGAATGGACCCTTGATTCGTGTTTTGGAACAATGGAGTAGATCCTTTATTAGTGTTTTGGAGTGATGGAATAGACCCTTTATTATTGTTTTGATTTGGGATCCTTCGTGAGACAATGTGAACCTTTCTAGATCTATTTGGTGGATGTAGACTTGATGAAGGTGTGCTTTGAAATTGGAATAAGGAACCTTGGTTTTCATTTCAGAGCAAAGGTGTAGGACCTTGTGATATGAAACCTCTATTTGTATTTTGTAAAATGAGATTCTTAAAGGTCTTACCCAATGAATTTGAGGAACTTCCAATTGTGGAATTTTTTCCTTGTGTAGTGGTATGGGTTACCTTATTTCCAAATGTTGAAATGATTGGGATGTGTGTGGTAGTGGTGGTTTCCATGTGTATAGTTGTCCCAACTGGTAGGGTTGTCATTTGTTGTGATGAGGGCATGCCAAATGTAAATGGATTTTGGGTTTCTTCATCTACAATGGTTGAGATGTCAAATCCTTGAGGTAATTTGGAAACCTTTTTAGCTAGTGCCTAGAAGAATTTATTAGGGTCAGTACCAACGAGTTGATCAACCATGCTTAAAACCCTTGGGTCTCAGTAGGCTCTCTCGATTTCTTTCAGAGTTAATTTCTTGTTGAATTCATCACATAACACCCCTCCTTTTTGTGCTCTGTTAATCAGGCAATGTTTTCCTATGTTATGCTTCGATCATGTTAACATGTGAATTAATGATGCTTTATGCTTTGATTATGTTAACAATGTTAGCTTTTGTCGATTAGTGATATTGTATTGGTGGGGGCGAGGTTGTATCACTTTCGCTTGTGAGGTGCCTCCCAGTCGAGATTTCCTCTTCCGGTGTGTAATACGATCATATTATGTATATGGCACACGTTGACATGCTCTTTGTTGCAGGTTAGCGGGTACATGACATCGGCTACGGTTTCAGTGCAGTGTATCCATTATGCTTAATGAGTAATTGGGAGATAGTAGCTAGGGTTTCCGAACCAGGTCGTCACCCTAGTCATAGCATGTTGTTGGTTTGTCATCGGGGTCAGTTGTTTTAACTTGGTCAGTTCCCCTCGAGTGTTTATTTAATTTCAAGTTTAAAGTTTATTAAATGACTTGCGTAGTCTAATTAATGATTAAATGTGTTTAGTTGCAAGCTAAAAGTGATTAAATAGCTTTTGGAAATTATAAATGATGAATGTTTTGTCTTATTGAGATGTTGGAAAATTAGTGATTAATTAATTAATTTAATTGAATTAATAAAATAATCTAATTTTGAATTAGATTTATTTTGTTGATAATTTTAATTAATTGTGTGAATTAATTAAATTATCCCTATGAATTAAAAGTGTAAAAGATTTAATTCTTTTGTTGAAAATAAAATGCTAAAATATTTTGAATTCAAATTGGAATTAGAAAATGGTTTAAAGTTATTAAAAAAATTCAAATGTTTTCTTATGCAAAGACTTTGGGGTAGAAAAGATATTTTCTGAAATAGTTGACTATTTTGGGGAAAGATTTTTGTGAAGAGTTGAATAGGAATTTGAAATTGAATTTAGTTTGAATTTGAAAGTGAGTTTGCATTTTGGATTGGAATTTAATTTGAATTTGAATTTGAATTAGAGGTTGAATTTGAATTTGAATTTGGAAAGTTTGGAAAAAGGATATATTTTAGTTAGGGTTTTTCTTTCAACCTCTCCATGGATTCTTGGTTTGAAAAATTTTGGATGGAAAGGCTTGGAGGAGGCTATGATGGTGGAGTGGAAAGGGTGCTTGAAATCTCCATGGTTAAAGCTTGCAATTTTGGAGGAAACACAAGGTTCCATTATTTCTCCCTTCATCTTCTTGTTCACTTTGTATGTTTGAAAATATAGTGTTAGATTCAATAGAAATTCATGGAGAAGCTCTTAAATTTGGTAAATGGTAGATAGATTTGGAATGGAAACCAAACATGAAATTTAAAACCAAGTTATGGAAAGAAAATCCAAGAAAACTCAATGTTAAACTAGTTTTAAAAAAACCCATTTTCTTGTTTTGAAATAAGTTCTATTTTCTTGAATTGGGTTTGGATTATTTTTGCAATTTGAATATGAAATCAAAATTTGGGTATGTATATTTGTGAATACAACCATATATCTTAATATATGGAAATACCCACAAATATATATGCAATATATTTGTTATTTTAGGAAATTTGTAAATATGGGTTTAACCCAGAAAATTCTGGTAAATTTGTTTTGAAAAAACGCAGAAATTAAATTATTATAAAATGTTTTTTTTATATATTTATTTTTGTGGGGAGGTGGGAGGTCAAACCCCACCCCACCGCCGCCGCCGCCTGGCAGGGAGGCGGGCACTATGTGCCCCGCACACAGGCTCTGCCGCCCGGCAGGGAGGCGGGCACTGTGCGCTCAGCGCACAAGCTCCGCCGCCCGGCCGGGGGGCGGGGCGCTGTGTATGGAGCACACAGGCTCCGCCGCCATGGGCAACAAGGGCCTGCATGCCAGGGCTTTGGCCCTTTGGTTTCTTTTAACCAAATTCACTTTTAACGTTTATTTACTTTATTTAATCTAAATTTATTTTATATATATATTATTTATATTATATTTTATATATTATTTATAATATTTAATATTTAATATTATATAAAATATACTATTTTAATATATATTAGATTAAAAGAATTTTTAATAAGTTCAAATGTATGTTATGTTAATCATGAGGTTTTTGTAATATAAATTAATGGGAAAATTTATGTATATGTTATTGGTTATAGTTTATTCAATGGGGGTTATATTTAAAGTTATTTAAATGATTCATTTGCAAATAAAATATAACTTTATTTGGTATATTTAAATAATGTTAAATGTCAAACTAGAACTTCTAAACGACCATGGGATTATTATGATTGCGGAATTGAGAGTAAAGGATGAACTTATTAGTTATCTTAAATGTTTTTTTTAATCAAGTGATCTATCTTTAAGTATGTGATCATGAAACTTAGAGAGAACGGTTGATTTAATTTTAACCAGAAAGCTGTATCATTAAAGTGTTTGATTATGGATACGATTGTGAAATTTAGAGTAAATAATCTGTTCTTTAAATATTTCAATGTCGTGAAAAGAAATGGGGTCAATTGATTGGATAAATGCAAGTCATGAAATCTGTGTTTGAATGGATTTAGGAAATCCGAATATTAGTTTATTTAATTGCTTGAAATACTTTTAATGTTTATTCTTCCTTGCTCGATGTTGGGAGTACGGCGTCATTGTTTGAAGTCTTTCAAATAGGGGATTTGTATCTTGTTGTGGGTTGTCTTTTTTGAAAGTCAACTTTTGGTGTGTCGTGGAAAATGTGCATAATTATACCATGTGGATCACCCGGTTTACACGAACGGGGATTTGTGCCTCCTTGGGTATAGGAGAGAGAGTAATGTGATTTGTACCTCCAATGTTTGGAGTGGGTTTTGTCCGTTGTTTTTCTCCAGTGTTGGAGTGAGTTTCCTTGTTCTGTTTCCTCCTTGGTGTGGAGAGGTCGTGTGATCTAGTTTCTTTTGTGGTTGTGTTGTCGATAGGAGAGTGGCTCTTGGTGGGGGTCCGGCACACAAAGGGGCGCCAAGGTAACTCACCTAGAGTTTAACTAAGAGATAATTTAAATGAATTAATGGGGATCTTTGAAACTAATAAGATAATGAATGCCTCTCTCGTGAAGCAAGTGAATGATAAGGCTCGAGATGAGATGGGATGCATAGTTTTGCGTGAGGGTCCGGTAGCCGGTAGAGGCAAGCTAGGGTAACCCAGGATGGGGGTCCGGTAGCCTAGGAAGGTTGAGCCAGGGTAACTCATGGCAATTTATGCATGACACTCTTCCTATGTCGATAGTTAATCATTTATTGTGGATGTACATGATCATTGTTCTTTGGAAGCATTGTAACCGCATGTTAAGTGATGTTGTGGCTGTAGTGGCTAAATGGCATTGTGTTTGTAGATGTTAAGTGGCTTTGTGATTGTAGTTGTTTCAATTCAGTTTTTGTGTAAGCCTGTGTCTAGTGGTAGATGGTCTTGTCTAGGAAATCTTTGTTACTATCTCCTAGCACGGAGGGAGTGGGGCCTTTGGGTTCCACGTGGTCGGGTGGCGTGCATCTTTTTCCGTTGGTTCTTCTTCATGTTCGTGATTTCCAGATGGAGAGCTCGTTGGATGTGTTGCTTTTCTGGCTTTGTTCTTTTCAGTTGATCTCTATTTTATTACCCCTCATTTGTTATCGAGGTGGAATTTGTATTATGTAATAATTTGGTTGGAATTGCCTCATTCGGGGAATGAGTGATGTAATCTGTTGTTTAAATGTTAATTGGAATCTTGAGGTATTTATTTTCCTTTGTTGTAAGTTTAATTGTATGGAATGTATGTTGTCTCATTTCCTTAAGTGAATAATGTTTCAGTCTATTTTAATGTCGGTTGTTGTTTGGGTTTTAAGTAATCTTTGTCTCGTGGCCTTAGAGGTTGTTGGCAATATGTATTCATCTTACATGTTATTTGTACTTAAACAAAAAAAAAAAAATTGGTACGTTTAAGTAGTGAATTGCAACTTCCTCTAGGGTTCGTGGCGAGGCATTATCATCAAGACTTAGGTTATCAAGTGTACCGATTTGGTTTCTTTATGGAGCTTCTCTATGAGGTGTGGATTGATATGAAGTGGATCCAAGGGTGGTATCATGAAAGGGGTCACTTGAGAAGTCCATTTCCTTTCTTTTGGTTCGTGAACTCGTTTCAACCATGTGATACTTTTGTAAGTTGGAGGATAATGCAAGGTGGTGATGAAACTAAACTATATTCTTGTATTTTCTTTAATATAAGGATGCGAGGATAATGAGGCTAATGTAAGGCTAATAAATGATGCTAAGGCTAAAATGGAAATGAACTATGTTTTTGTATTTTTGGGATAAAGGTGCAAAAGTGCAATCTAGATTAAAGATCAGAGATTAGCAAGATGATGATAAAAGTTATGATCAAAGGGATATAATATGGATCTAAATGAGGTCAAGTTAATGCAAAGGAATCCTAAAATTTCAAACAAGGGATGGAAATTAAGCTAATGTGAGCCCAAGGTAACATTCCCAAGTGTGATTGACCTTCATGGTAATCAAGAGGATAATTTTGGCAAGGTTGAGTCAAGGCTAGGACACAAGCTTAAGACTCAAATTTGATAAAGATGATAATGAAAAAGATTGATAATATGAAGGATGATGGTCAATGAAAATTATAATATGCAACACAAATTTTTCAAAAGTTTAATGGTCTTCCTAAGTTTAAAATCTGAAAGTCTAAATAGTTAGGGTCTAAATTTAATTTATGCAATGCAAAGGATGAGGGAAGATAACCTATAATGCAATGTATCTCTAAATGGAAATGCTAGAATGAACTGATAAAGCTTGCAAGTCTTTGGTTTAGCAATCAAAGGTCACTATAAAATGAGATGATTAGATTTTGGACAAAGATTTTGAGAGTTTTTTTTTACCAAAAAATTGCAGCACTATTTTTCACAAATGCACTTTTTTAGATTGTGGGTTTCTAGAGTTCAGTTGCAGTTTAGGACGAGAGTTGTGGCTCTATTTTCTACAAATGTGACTCAGTGTGATAGATGTGGTTTTCTAGTTATCAAATGTGGCTCAGAATATCATTTGTGGGTCTATTTTCTACAAGTGTGATTCAAGATGATAATTGTGGTTTTCCAATTATCAATTGTAGTGCAAAATATTAGTTATGGCTTTGCTTTTGACAGGTTCATAGAAAGTTGTTTTTGACATTTTTGATGGTTTAGGCCTGGTTTTTGAGCGGATTTTGACTATTTTTTATGAATTATGATTGCAAATCATAGAATACAGAATCAAGCACTTGTTTTTGGTTTTGTTTTGAATGTGAAAAATGTTTTATTTCAAAATAAAACACACATAGAAAACAATGCACAATCCCTATGGTTGGCAAGGAAACCACTAGTTGATATCCCCACTTGGGTTTCTTCAGCCACTTGAACAAGGTAGACAGCTAGAGGCTTGGTGGAACTAGCTCCCCTTTATGGAACACACTTCTCAACCTCACTAAGTCTTATTCCCCCAAGGAGGAATTCTTGTCTCTACACATGCTTAGTGAAGACAAGAGGTGCCTTTAGAGGTCCGAACTCTTGTCATCAATGAGTGTATAAAAGGGCTTTTGGAAACTAACAAAAAATGGCTTTTATTAAGGGCATATGTTCAGAGTGGCCATAAACATGGCAAGATTACCTCAAAACTATGGCAAGTCAAGAGGCCTCCCAGTCCTTTCCCTAAGGAAGGATTTTTACGTGGCTCACGAGGCTACTAAGGGTGGCACTTGTCGGTATGAAACATTTTCACCCGTTGCTAAATGGCTTTCGTCAAGAAGTACATTTGTTTATAGTGGCTTGGAAGAGCTTGGCATTAGCTTGTTACCACTTGGGTCATTCCCACCTTTCAAAGTAGGGTGGCAGTCCCTCTAATAAAAGGTAAACAATAGCGACGAAATACACTTATTTTTTATCATCCCAAATTGCACAAAGCACAAGTAGAGATCATACTTTGTGCCTTTTCTTGACACTCACATGAGGTTCATTTTAAGCACCAAATACAAATGTGTGGTGTGATTATACAAATTCCAAAGATATTTTTTTGATCACTCAAGATTTTCATATGGCACAAGAGGAGAGCATACACACTTAAAGACAATTGCCAACCACTAAACATGAAATACACTTGTTGATTTTACCTTTTGCTTATAATTTGAAGACACCTATACATTTTAAACTACTGGAATTTTATGCATGTTAGTTTTAATTCCCATGAGTGAAATATGTAGATTGTTGTTCTTTTGAAACCCTATGAGTGAAAAATATAGGTTCTTTTTATCCTTTATGATCCTGATGCAAGTTGTAGAAAACAAACAAAAGAAAAATTTCTTGAAACTTAAGTAAAAGAGCTCAATTTTTTTATTGTTTCTAAAGAAACAATATTTTGGGAGCTCCAACCCAAAGCCACATGCTAAAAATAGAAGGTTAGAAATGAAAAAAACTACTCTACTTGAAACCCAAAAGAAAAATTGAAAACAAACTGAATACCAAAATTTTTATACCAGATAGGTAGTTGTCTCAATCTTTTTAGCAAATACGTCACTATGTTATATCACACCAAAATAATGGTGTCACGATTGTGAATTCAAATCTTCCTACCTGTCGTTTCCTTCTACAAATGTGTTGTTTTTTTTCATAAAATACGTCGTTTCCTATTAAATGTGTCACTGTTTTGAGAAAATGTGTCATTCATATTGGAAACCTATGGAAATAGAAAAAAAGCCATACAAAATCTTGCAAAATTTTGTGTTCATGGTGGGTTCACCAATGTTAAATGGGGGAAGATTAGTCTAGCATAGATAAAGTGATAGCCACAACACTTCTAAGATAAAACCCTCATCTAAAATAAGAGAATACAAGCAAAAATGAGGAATAAAATGAAAGCATTCAAATGAAAATGCTCACTATATTGTAGTTGATTCACTTCCCTTGTCTCTCCTATTTCTTCTTTTTCCAATATTGCCCTCATATTTGTTGTTGAAATTGTGCAAATACCTACAAATAGTAAGAAAGAAAGTTGGAGAAATATGGTTGTTAAGGAAAAAATGGAGGAGAATGGCTTCTTTTATAGATAGCTATTTGAATGGATGGACGAGATTGATCTTCAAGAGGATGGGCCAAATGTTGTTATGTGGAGCCTAATCAAACTCAAAGGTTAAATTTTCCCCACTTTTATCAGTACGATTTCCACCCAAGTTATTTAAGAAGGGTTTGGGGGTAGCGCCCCCAAGACAAGGTTGAGGGGCAGCACCCTTGAAACATCTCATGGTTTCTTATTATTTTATAAAGGCATTGAGTGTTATTTTTCTATTGGCTAACATAAAACAACCCTATTTTGTAATTGACATAAGTCTTGATAAAAGGCTAAGGATTAGGGTTTTTGTTGACATTAAATTGTAGTATTTGTAGTGGTATTGAGTTGCAAAGACTATTGGTTGTAATCAGTTTGATTTACTGGATAATAATATTGGACTCTCTATTGGTGGACGTAGCCCAAGTTTGGGTGAACCATGTTAAATATTGTCTCTTATTGTTATTATTTCTATGTTTTCCATTTCTTTGTTTAATCTTTATTTGCATTTAATTGATAGTTTATGCATGATATTCCTAACATCAAAAAGTGGTGATATGATGGGTATGTGTAAGGTATGTGGCTAACAATTTTTTTTTACCCAAAATTGATGAAATGAACAAGGTTTTTAAAGGAAATTTTTAGCTTTCCACCAATATTAATTATGTTTTACTTTGAATTTAATAAATAATTATTATTCATTTTCTATTTGAATTATGACTAAAGTCCTAATTAATAGGATGATTGAAAAACATCTATAGCTTTCAAACATTATCACAATTTTTGAATCCAAAACATATGTCACATTCTATACTTTATATACTGTAGGATTAAAAAAAAATGAATTTCATGAAGTTTTGACCAAGTTAAGGTGGTCAAACATACGAGTTTTTATATTTTTTAAAAGTTGTAATAAAAAATTCATAATTAATTATTTACTTGGGAAAAAATTACAAAAAAAATGCACCACATTGGGACATGAGTCCTCTACTTATATCTAAAATCTTATAAAAAAAAATTATTATTTTATTGTGGTTAGGGTGGTCAAAACAGACACCTACTTATTTTTCCACTGAAATTTAAGTACTATTGCATTGAAATTTCAAATTTTCACCAAATAGATTTTCTTTAAAAATAAACCTAGTAGTTTAGAAACTACATTCAATTTTCTATAGATTCTATTCTTAAATATTTTTGAAATAATATAGAAAACTTATTCAAATTTTTATGTTAAGTTGCCTAACTCTGATTTTTTTGAATTTTATCACCACTTAAGGGCATGTTTTTTCCATGATGATACTGCACATACCCAAAGATGTCAAGATCAATAGTTGAGGATTGATGCACCAAGAATATTCTATTCATGAAAGGGTTATGGCATCGACGACTAGGACGCTGATGACTATGAAAGACATGACTATGACAGAGATTAATGAGTGTGGAGGGATAATGGATGAATTAAAGATTGAAAAATAATTAATTCATGAGAAAGGAACATTTGACCAAATGGAGGATAAATAATTCATTCAAATTATTTATTTGAGAAAAAGAGGAAATGAACATTTAATTAAAACAATTTGCATAATTATTTTAATTAAATGAGAGGAAATATGAAAAGGGGCATTAAATAATTAAATTGAGTTAATTGTTTAATACAAGAGACACGTGGATGACAATTAAATAATTTTAACAATTATTTAACAAATGGGAAAATTAAAAGGGGGAGTGAATAGTTAAATAAATAAATTATTTAGTCATAGATGAAATATGACAAGAAAATAATTAAATACATAATAATTCATTTAATTATTAAAGGAAGGGGGATATTAGCAACACACTTAATTTATTTAATTGATCAAGATAGAATAAAAATTAGAAAGTGAATTAATTAAATAATAAAAAATTACTTAATTAATGGAGGAATGTGATTACAAATAATCAAATAATTAAAATTATTTAATTATTGGAGGACGATGACCAAGAAAAATGGCCCTCACAAACTTAGGAAATTTTTCAGTGTCTACACTATCAATGAAGAGGCTATCACATTTGAAGATCCACAACAGAGCAGAGAAGGATTAGTACCTTGTTTCCAAGGTAAAACATATCCTATTGTAAATAAAAAATTTCAACGAATTCATTATCAAGACAAAGGATAAGGCCTACATGAATAGGGTATCCTAGAACTAGTGTAGATTATTGGTAATCCTAAGCATCAAGTTCTTGGCTATTCAAAAATTAATGGATCTAAACATATCAGTGATGGGCCAAAAAGTGGCAATATGATGGGTATGTGTAGGGTATATAGCTGATGACTTTTTTAATACCCAAAATTGATGAAACGAAAAGGGTTTTTAAAGGAGATTCTCAACTTTCAACCAATATAAATTATTATTGACTTTGAATTTAATAAATAATTATTATTCATTTTCTATTTGAATTATGACTAAAGTCCTAATTGATAAGGCTGATTAAAAACATCTATAGCTTTCAAGCGGTATCACATTTTTCAAATCTGAAACATGTGTCACATTATATGCTCTACACATACTATAAGATTTTAAAAAAAGAAATTTCATGATTTTGACTGAAGTTAAGGTGGTTAGACATCTGAGTTTTAATATTTTTTTAAAATTTGTAATAAAAATTCATAATTAATTATTTACTTGGAAAAAATTACAAAAAATATTCATCATATCGATTACATGGGTCCTCTACTTATATCAAAATATTATAAAAGATATTATCATTTTATTATGGTTAGGAATGGTCCGGACAAACACCTACTTATTTTTTCCACAAATTTAAGTACTATTGCATTGAAATTTTAAATTTTCACCAAATATATTTTTATTTTTTTTTAAATAAACCTAGTAGTTTAGAAACTACATTTCATTTACTACAAATTCTATTCTTACACATTTTTTAAATAATATAGATAACTTATTTAAATTTTTACATCAAGTTCCCTAACTCTGATTTTTCTAAATTTTTTGCCACTTAAGGGCCTATTTTTTCCATGATGATCTTGCACATACCCTGATACCCCTTAATACTAGGAGAAACTTTATCTCATTCAAGAATCAACATAGAGAGCATGAAGGGTCTTTATGATGAAACCACTACCAATGCTACAAATGGTTGTATCATGAATCGTCATCCATGCATATTTCAACCCTTTGATTGTGACCAACAACAAGAGAAAAGGTTATATCCAAGAACGAAACAAGTCATTGAAGTAGAAGAATTAGTAAAACAAAATGGACAAGAAAATATTAAATGGATACAAAAGAAAAAGAAATAAAATCATCCCTATCAAACTTCATTAGTGAAAGAAACTATGGGGTAAAATCAAAAGGGAATTTCATCAATCAAAAAGTTTAGCAATGCAAAATAAATATTCAAGAGTGACCTACAAGGTATATCAAGATTTTTGTCCCAATCAAATCTCCATATCCACCCATCATTGCTCATCATCCCAAGTTTGGAGAGTCAAAGATTCCAAACTGTCGACTAGTCCATCTGAATCTCTTTTACCTCAATGTCTTTCACCATCCATGATATCCAAATCTCACATTAACCAAGTATTAGTAGCTACAACTCTTTATCATAGGGAATCTAAGGGCACTCTCTTGTGATGTGCATATCAACGTAAGGTTAACTTCAGTATCAATAAGAAAAATAATTATTAGGAGTTACATTCAATCGCGTGTATCGTAGCAAAACAACTCCTCCAAGTAGGATATCGTTGGCACATCATGATAGCAACAACAACCATATCAACACCAGGAATGTCTACATCAACATCACCATAATGAAAACTTGGTAAATAGACATCTTGTGTGACATTAAAAATCAATTAAAAACAAAAAAAATCAAGAAAATGGTCAAGAAAGAAATCATCCTCAAGTGAAAACCACTATAGTGGCACTTTGGGCAAGTACCATGATGAAAACCTTGAAAAAAGGCATCATGTGTAAGAATCAACCATCTACTTGTGCCATTTCAGGTGGAAGTATCTCATCCTATCCATAATAAATCCTATCTATTTTTATCCAAATCCAACTTATCTTGATTTTGATAAATGTTTGGTATACACTTTGCACATGCTTATGGAAAACATCTTGACATGGGTCACTATCATTGATCCTATCCTACCTAGTATTATGTGAGCCATAAGGCATTTTCCAAAAGGGGCATACTCTATCCAAACATGTTATCCTATCACAAGATAACCCATTACCTACATTGCTAGACATTGGGGGGAAAGTACTTACATCTTACTTTAGAATAAAACTTGATACATGTCTTCTAAACTCATTGTGTGATCTAGACATTATCCCAACAACAAGGTATACCACTAACACACTACGAGGGTAACCTTCAAAATAGTTTGTCCCAACAAAAAGGTGTGTCACATGATACCCTTCCCAATCAAAAATTCCAAAAACAAGGTGTACTACCAAAGCACTATCAAGGTAACCTTCAAAACAGTTCATCCCAACAACAAGGTGTGCCACATGGTACCCTTCCCAATCAACAATTCCAACAGCAAGGTGTACCGCCAATGCACTACCAAGGTAACCTTCAAAGATAACAAACAACGTGGATTATTCCTTCACACCAAATTCCAAGATATCAACATTTTCTTCAACCTCGAGGCTAATTCAAGTAAATTTCCTACAACATATCCTATAGAAAACAAAGTGAAATATAAATCCAAGTTTTCAATATCGTATACCCCAGGTGAAAGGGTAATAATCCAAAAAAATCAAAAACATTAAAAATATAAAACATAAAAAAGCAAGAAAAATAGTAAAGATAAATAAAAGTTTCTTTAAGTGAAAACCATTTTTTGGTGCTTCTAGAACATGTACCATAGTGAAAACCTAGAAAAAAGGTGCTATGTTTGAATAAGACTTGCATCATTATCTATCAGTACTATCCATAGTAGCCACCCATTTGTCCCATAATAAAGCATGTGTCCAACCATGGCTTGTTACTAATTGAGGAAAGTAGTCTTATCTCGAACTGGGGGCAACTTCCTGAAGCTAGTCATGGATTGGATCTTTGAGTGTCCTATCATGGTAAAAAAATAAAAATTAAAAATATTTGAAAAACATAAAAACAAACAAAATTGTTGGATTATTCCTTCACTCAAAATATTCTAAGATATCAACATTTGCTTGAACCTCATGGATAGTTCATGTAGATTTCCTGCAACAGATCCTCTAGAAACAAAAGTGGAATATCAATCCAAGTTAACAATGCTATTTGAAATCCAAAAAACAAGTTTATGATTTGAGTCAATCGGTCAAACTATGTGGTATTTGTGTGTATAACGTAGGAAAGGCTTATTAGCCCTTGAGGCCTTAGGTTAGTCCTCTTTGGTTTCTATCATGCTTTCTTTTAGCTTAGTCAAAAAAATTCAAAATCCAAAACATTCACAAAACATAAAAAGATCAAAAATATTCAAAATAAGAGAACTAAAAGCCTTTGCATGTACAACATAGGAAAGGCTTATCTTTGATGAGCCCTCAAGGCCCTAGGCTAGTCCCCTAAAAACAACAAAAAAACATCATAAAACTCATAAAATAGAAAATTATTATCTCCATCATCACAATCCACAATAAACATTTCATCCATAAAAAAAAATCGTCATCCTCGCTCTTTAACAAAACAAAAAAACAAATAGAGAAAGCATCAACAGCTAGAACTTTCAAGAAAACAATCAAAAAGCTTTGATTACAGAAAGATGAAAACAATGCCAAAGTTTTAACTACCTATATTTTTGATAATTCTCCAACAAAATCCTAGGATATGTCATAATGGATTTGTTCCTATGATAGAAATGATCAACACCGAATAATAGCCCCACCCCAAACAAATACAAGTGATACTACAACATTGTTTTATCTTTTTATAGTCTTATTTTTATGATTTATTTTATTAACTCATTCCTAGGATCTCTCAAGGATGCCCATAAGGATTTAGAGAAGAAGGAATTGGGGAAATTGAGCATCATTTCAGTTTGTTGTTTGTAAGATATTTTTCTAATACTACCATGGCGAGTACTTTCTTTATTGAGTGTATGGAAGTTGTGTTGAAGCAATTCATGAAGTAGTTGCATGTAAGATATTTATACCTCTCTATGTAACTGGTCCAAAAGATTCTAACACAACCCAACCATATACTTTAAACAAAGTTTTTGTATGTCTAGGATGAGCAAGAATAGTCTTTGTTTGTTGAGTCAAAGTCCAAAAAATGGATACAAAGTCACATTGGTTACTAATACCCTGGTGCATCATATATGTTTGCTACATAAAACATGATTGTTCCAAAATGTGAAGGCTCCAAGCAAAGCTAAAGAAAGCTCATCAGTACTAACAACATCAAATTTCTATCCATCATCAAACGTTTCTTCTAAACTAACATTCATCCTACATATATATGATTAGTATTGTATCCATCTTACATCCACAATGTCATCAATACATATCATGATGATAATAAAGCATGAAAATATCATGTGTCATGTATAATGACATACATCCATCATATATCAACATCATGTAAACATCATATATCAAAATGATATATTGATCATCCATCATAAAAAATCATATAATATAAAATATGATCAACCCAGCCATCCACATCATATGTATACATCAAAAAAGTATAAAACCAAGTATAAACATAAATTGTTATATATTTTCATCCATAAATCATCACATAAACACATAGTGAAGCAAAATCAATGCATGTATATCTCATATATATCATCAATAAAAAGGAGACTATCATAGTACATCATCATTAATGAAACAAGTGTGATAGGATAATACAAAATAATACATATATATGAGGCCTCAACTAGGATGATGAATATATATACCAAATTATGTCTACAAAGTCTTTGAATAACTTTACATAATAAAGATCAAGTACAAATATGACACTCCCTAGTAGGAAGAGGACTCTAAATACCAAGTTGCAAATCACTCTTTGGATCTGGCTATATGACATAATTCCCATTTGACTTAGCACCACCCATCGCAACACTAGGCTCTCCAAACCATGGTCATCATTGTGCTTGAGGAACAAAGGCATCATACAAAGTATGATAATAGGTCTGCCTTCTATAGCAATTGATCTCACTCAGCATGAAGACTAACACACTCTATCCTCAGACTATCCCACTTGGTAGTAACAACCTACAACTATGTATCAACAATGAGACAATGTCCACTCTTTGTTTCTTTCTCTACCCTAAAACCATCTCACTTTTGTCAAGCAGTTTCTCTCTTTTCTATCAATGTTACAATTTGTGCCTTTGCAGTCTGTCATTGCCCTATCTCTACAACTAACCATGCACTTCCATCCCTAAGTGGTGGAGGGGGACCTGGAACCTATCCTTAATCTTCCTACATCAAATCACCCTATGCACCATCCTCTTGAGCCCTACCAAGCTACTCTGCTGAGATCTCTAGGTGTTGTCTCTCTCTATTCAACTTTTAATGCTTTCCCTACCAACTATGGGATCACCACCAGAATATGTAAATCTCAATGGCACACATCATGCCCACCACTGATCATAATCGGGTGTAGTACCCAAGTTTGCTAATCCCATTGTCCAACCCCATATGACTGGGGAAAGAGATCTAAATGAAGCAAGATCTCGATTAGCTTTCAAACCTTAAACACGTACCTCTCTAGTGGTCCAACCAAACTAAGCCTTGAGCATAGGTATCCAGAAAGTGGCCCTATCTCTCTCCAAACTATCTGCAAACCTTGTCAAGAAGATACCTCTCCAAAAGAGATTGAGTGTGACCGATCAACCATCTAGTCTATTGATAGTATACTAGTTACTTTTGATCCTCAAGCCAAGCCTCATAATTCATATAGGGTCTCCATACAAAACCTGGCATGTCATCAAGTACACAACACTAGTAGAAAAGTCATCCTGGCAATAAATGATGTAGAAAATATCCATAGTGGTAAGAGTATGGATATCCAGTAGTACGATCCAGTATATCATCCAGTTGAGTCACTAAGATGTGCTCCCAAGCCCATACATGTAAAAGAGAAAAACTAGTGGAAATATATTTCCCACCCCGATATGCAACCTCATTCATATCTATGTATAGGTGGGAAAGGAGACATGGACCCCATGTATATCTATTCCCATGCTCAAATATCTTCTCGATGCATATCGCCAATTCCATAGGAAACTATCAACCCCATCTATTAGGAACAATGAGCCCCGAACTAAACCACAAAGAACAAGAGAAATAGGGTCAACACTGCCAACAAAATTAGATAAGATATGACTATCGAACATCCAACCGTCTCACCCCAAGAACATGACGCATAGCATGATTTCCCTGATGAACATGATAGGTAACCAACTCTTCATGAATGAATAGATGGAGGATCCTCCACACATCCTCAAGCATGATGGTGGCCTCCCCAATAGATAAAGGGAAGAACAAAGTCTTAGAATGCCACATCTCCACAAGTGCAGTCATCGCCACACTATGACATTAGATGGGAGGCATGTAACAAATGTGTCGTAACTCAACTGCATCTAGAATATGTCTCTCCAACATGTTGAAACCAATAATCAAATCAAATAGATCTTGTGGTTGGGTATGTGTAGGATCATCATGGAAAAATAGGCCCTTAAGTGGCAAAAAATTCAAAAATATCAAAGTTAGGAAACTTGACGTAAAAATTTGAATAAGTTATCTATATTATTTCAAAAATATGTAAGAATAGAATCCATAGAAAATTGAATGTAGTTTTTAAACTACTAGGTCTATTTAAAAAAGAAAAAATCTATTTGGTGAAAATTTGAAATTTCAATGTAGTACTTAAATTTTAGGAAAACAATAAGAAGTAGGTGTCTGTCTAACCATCCTAACCACAGTAAAAAGATAATTTATTTTATAATATTTTAGATATAAGTAGAGGACTCATGTCTCGATGTGATGCATATTTTTTTGTAATTTTTTCCAAGTAAATAATTAATTATGAATTTTTTATTACAACTTTTAAAAAATATGAAAACTTGTATATCTAACCACCTTAACTTGGTCAAAACTTCATGAAATTCATTTTTATTTTTTTAATCCTATAGTATGTGAAGCATAGAATATGACACATGTTTCAAATTCAAAAAATGTGATATTGTTTGAAAGCTATAAATGTTTTTCAATTAGCCTATCAATCAAGAATTTAGTCGTAATTCAAATAGAAAATGAATAATAATTATTTATTAAATTCAAAGTAAAGCATAATTTATATTGGTGGAAAGATGAGAATCTCCTTTAAAAACTCTTTTTGTTTCATTAATTTTGGGTTAAAAAAAGTCGTCAGCTACATACCCTACACATACCCATCACATCACCCCTTTCTAGCCCATCATGATCTTGCACATGCCTAACTTTTACTCTCTCAACTAAAGTAGATTAAGGACCACCTATAATCATTCAACCAGAATGTTAAGGGTTCACTCTAAAAAATGCAGAACCACCTAAAACAATGAATAAATTGACTTAGGGTTTGAAAAAAGATAAAAGAGAAACATTTTTTATGAAAGTGATGAAAATTTTGTCAAAGGCAACAAAAATGGGAAAATGTGAGGGATTTTCAGAAAAAGCGATAGAAAATAGCAAAATAACAAATGAAAAAAACACAAACTTATGTCAACAGCAAAAATTGAACACAAGTGCATGAAAAATGAAGGCAAAAACACAAAGGCGCAAAAGTATATCAAAAGTGAAATTCAAAGGAAAAATTCTCAAACAAAAGTGCATAAAGAATTCAAGTGTGTAGGAAAATGACAAGAGAGACCAAATTAGATGGTCAAAAGCACCAAAATCGACTCAAGTGTACCAAAAACCTAAAAATTGTATTATCAACTAAGTTGACATCATGCACAAATTATGTAAACATGGGAAGACAAAAATGAGAATCGAGAGGGCACATACTGGGGCACCGACACTTGTAGGTCGTCCAAACACTTGAACGAAGTCCAGGCGATGTGGGGCTCCTCCAATCAACACAATAGATCCTCAACAACTGACAAAACAAAAAAATCAAAGGCAAGAATTCTCTATAGGCTCAAAGTGAAAATGAGGTAATTATAACCCTAATTACCTATTTTAACCTTCAAAAACCCCTAATATTTTCTTAGAAAACTTTTATGGGTTAAAATTAGGACTTCCTGGGAATATTTGAATGAGCAATGAAAAACCTATAGACCTAATTTTTTGTTGTAGATATGCATCTGAATTGAAATAGAACAATGTCGTGAGCCTAACCTCAAAATGAAAATTTTTTGGCCAACCTCTCGAGGAGGTAGCACAGAGTCCTACCATCATTCCACTAACTGCCAAGGCATAATGGGGCATAGAAATTTTTTCAAAACTTGATCATAACATTGAATCTTTGAAACAAAGTAACCAATACTTTATCTCAAAGAGGGGTAAAATGTGGACATGTAAAATTGGCCTAACACTTATCACATACTAAAAATGACATTTTCACATCATCGACATCATTATCATCAAATATCACTGCATTTCACATCAATTAAATCAAAAACCCTAAATTCCTTTATTAATTGAATAGTATAACATTATTCAATTAATTTAATTTTTCATCATTTTTGACTAATTAAATAAATTCCATTTATTTAATAAAGTGGGTATGTTCAAGATCATCATGGAAAAAACAGGCCCTTTAGTGGCCAAAAAAACAAAAAAATTAGAGTTAGGCAACTTGACATAAAAATTTGAATAAGTTATCTATATTATTTAAAAAATATGTAAGAATAGAATCTATATAGCAAATTGGATGCTGGTTTCTAAACTACTAGGTTTGTTTTAAAAAGAATCTGGCCGCTAAATTTGAAATTTCAATGTAGTAGTACTTGGATTTGGGGAAAGATAAGAAGTAGGTGTTTGTCGACAGCCCCTAACCACAATAAAATGATAATATTTTTTATAAGATTTTTAAGATATAAGTGAGACTCATGTCTGATGTGATGCATATTTATTTTAATTTTTTTCCAAGTAAATAATTAATTAGAATTTTATTAAAACTTTTTAAAAACAAAAACTAAGTATGTTTGACCACCTTAACTTGGTCAAAACTTCATGAAATTCAATTTTTCTTTTTTTTAATCTTATAGTATGTGAGCATGGAATGTGATACATGTTGTTTTGGATTCAAAAATGTGATACCATTTGAAAACTATAAAAAAATTCAATTAGTCTATCAATCCAAGACTTTAGTCATAATTTGAATGAAAATGAATAATAATTGCAGGTAAATTCAAAGTAAAGCATAATTTATATTGGTGGAAAGCTAAGAATCTCCTTTAAAAATCCTTTTCGTTTCATCAATTTTGGGTTAAAAAAAGTCATCAACCACATATCCATCATATTGCCACTTTTTGGCCCATCATGATCCTGCACATACCTAAGTCCTAAAACCCTATTTCTATTATTAATTAAATAATATGACATTATTTAATTAATTCACGTTTTATTATTTTGACCAACTAAATAAATTACATTTATTTAATAAATTCTTAATCTAACTTTATTCCTCCTAATTAATTAAATAACACCAATTATTTCATTACGTCGCTAAATCACTTTATTCTCCTAAGTCAATTGAATTATTAAATCATAATAATTTAATTAAGTTACTTTCCCTCCAAATTTGAATAATTTGAATAAACTATTCAAAACATCATCAAAATTCAAATCAAACTAATGTAACTTTATTTACAAAATTCAAAATTGATTTGCACGTTCAACTTCAAAAAGGATTAATTAATTAATCATTCTCAACCACTTTTCCTGATTGAGCAAATTAGGAATCACCGATTGCTCAATCCAATTCCTAACTGATCAATCTATTCATCAATCACACTAACATGTAATCAATTTGCACAAATTATGCCCATCTAAATCCTCTCAACATCTTTTGATCATCGATCAAAATATTCTACTATGTGATCCTGAGCGTTCATTCGAAATCACAATTTCTATATGACAAACCTCTTTCCTCACAAAAAAGGATTAGAGAATCAACATACCCCATGCAATGAAATGATGCCAAGATCATAAATGAAATTGCAAAAGCTTCAACATATCTTTGATCAACATGCACGTTCTTCAAACTCTCACAATGCAACTATGGAGGCTTCACATTGAAACGAGTAACCACATCTTCATGAATACACTCCAACATGAGATGGGTAATGATTTAGTGTAGTGAATTCATTTTTTTTGTTGTATGTCTTATGTTCTTTAAATTCAATGTTCTTAATCGTTCGTTTCATGAGTGAAGGAATGAATCTTGATTTATGTTTTGAATTAGATTAGTGTTGTTTCATTGTATTTATCTTGTTTATACTTGTATATTTTCCCCCTCACACAATAAGCAAGGGGTATGTTACTTGTTACCTTTAAAGTATTTACATTTGCATCTCATGTTCCTTTCAATTCACTCCATGTACAATCGATAGTGAATGAATTTTCCTAATGCCCACAGTAGCACCATCAAATGGATCCAACACCTCAACTTTATCCCCTTCTTAGAGTTTATCAAAAAAATTCTACAAAAACACAAAAATACAAATTATATTGAGATATAAAACACACATTTTTTATTTTTTTCACAACTATATGTAATGTCTTAAGTCTTGGAACAAATCAATTTTTGTATGTGCTTTTTTTATTATGTTGAATAACAAAGAAGCAACTTTTTACTTTGAAAAAATAAAATAACCCATTGCAAGGTACAAAAAAATGGAGGGAAGACTACAATTGTGCTAGACTATACGAGTACTCTGGAAAGAGACATGGCTTGGCAATGAAGTCCCCCCAACTAAGGACCATGACATCCTTGAACACAATTAACTAATGCATTGTCAAAATCTATGTATGCACTCTATTACAACTAAGCTCTAAGCTTCCATATGTAAGTTATATGTTATCCCTTATTTCTATAATCTATGTATACTAGCTAATTACACTTCACTACTATTCTAACCAACTTCTATCAAATAGGTAATTATTACCCTATTTACATAATAAAGCAACCATTACTTACTTGCATGTGGTTTCATAGCACTCATCTCGAGTTCAGCATGAATAATACTATGAATATCATGTGCATGTTCATCGAGTTCATCATCATAATCACTATCAACGTCATTGACATGAAGTTGTACAGCTTTGTAGAGAGTTCTATTGACATGGCCTTTTTTTTGTTTTGCTTTCATATAATTGGTTTGCAAGTGGTTTAATCATCATGGAAAAATTAGTATAAGTCAAGTAAAGAATACAAAAGCTCTAAATTTTTTTCCAAAAGAGCATTTTAAGCATGAAGAATGACAAAACATTGGGATAGATTAACTTACAACTTACATAATGCAAAAGCTATAAACTTTTTTCCAAAAGAAGAATGACAAAACATTGAGACTTATTAACTTACAACTTAAAGAATGCAAAAACTATATTTTTTGTCCAAAAGAAAATTTTAAGCATGAAGAATGACAAAAAATTGGGACAGATAACTGACAACTATTATATTACCTCAACTTCAGCAAAACTATGACAACTGTGTTGTGCATTCTTGTCTAGTTCATCATGATCACTATAATCAATATTGACAACTCTAGTGTTAACATCATGAAGGCATTTTTATTTTCATGTTGCTTTGATAAAATTTCTCTACGTGTGGTTTAACCATCATGCAAAAAAATATACAAAGCATTCAATAGTCAAATAAAGAATGCAAGATATAATTTTGTCCAAAAGAACAATTTCTAGATCACTCCAACAATAAATAAATTGGGTTGGATTCTCCTACTCTCAGATTTCAATAAGCTACATATTAAGAGGCATTTGTATACAGAATTGCTAAACAAGAAGAAATGAGATCAATAGAGCCTCTTACCTCATATGAATCCATGGATTTATGCTCATTCTATATAGAAACTATAGTGTCAATGGAGGCAACCAACTATGAAACTTGCTGAGTGAGACTAAATATGCAACTCATTACCTATTGGTGCCCTTCATTTTATTTGAAATGATCTAGAGAGGCTCCTACTAGGCATTTAACAAATGGTTGTGAAATCTATGTGTGTGTTTAATATGAGAATATTAATAAATCAACACAAACCTTAAAGAAATGAATTATATCAAAGATTTGAATCAAACAAACTACTCTACTTCGTAGTTTAAACAAATCTTTTGAGAACAATTCATTGTTCTTTATTTCTAAGGATTTATTAAACCATTTGGCCGTTGGATTTCTATGTGCACAATGGTTGTTAAAATGAGAATTTAGAAAATGATATTTGATATTTAATATGCAAACCAATGCAATCTCTACATGAAATTATGTGATGGAAATGATAATGGAGATTATAATAAATAAACAAGTGGAGGTGGATACTATGGTATTGAGCTATATGATTCTACGTATGATTCTACATATGCTCAAATGCAAACTAAAAATGAACTAATCTAAAGGCAACTATGATGCAAGATGTGACATAAAATGCAACTATGAAGCAACATATGAATCTAAGATGTAACTATAGGACTCCAAAATGCTCCAAAGCTCCAATGATATTTTGACAGGTAATACTATTCAAAATGTGGATGCCAAATACAATGGAAAAGGGTTGTATTTATAGGATTTTTCAAGCATCTTGTGAGGTGGCAAAGATCAATGGTCCAGATTCTAATAAGAAGGACAGACGATGGAGATGGAGAGAATTAGGAATGTGTCCCCTTGACCAAAGACAACATGTCAAATGGATGGAGGAATCTCTTAACCAATAGGCAACATGCCAAATGGATGGAGGAATTTCTTGACCAATAGGCAACATGCCAAATGGATGGGAGACTCATGTGTGGGAAGAAAAGACCATGTGCTTGAAATCTTGTTGACCCAAATGTGCGAAGAATAAGACATGTGCTTGAGGATAATTCTAATTTAAAAATTAGAATTATTTAATTTCATGTGGCCTTGGTGAGGTGGCATGAAAAAAAGTTGTAGACATGTGCTTTAATTTTTAATCTAGGATTAGTGAAATTTAATTAAATAAAGCAAGCTTATGAAGTTTTGTTTATTTAATTAAATTAGAAGAAAATGATTTTAGATTTTAGAGAATTGGAAAAGGGTGAACTATAAAAATAAATTGCAAAAAAATTTATACGTAGATAGAACATTAATTAAATAGCTAGTATTTAATTAATTTAATGTTGTGACCAATTTTATATGAATACATTTTGCCCCTCTTTGAAGTAATGTGTTTACACATTGCTTCAAAGAAAATTTTGATATTGATGCCGAGTTTTTTTTTTTTTTGGGATGTACCAGATGTTGATTTTCAAGTGATGACAGATATATGCCCCCTTGAGAGATAAATTGATAAATTTTGGATTTATTTTTTTTGGAAATTTTGAAAATTTTGATGATTTTTTTTATGATTTGATGATAATCTCAAAATTTTGCTTGTCATAAATTATTTATCTCCCGAACAATGATTGATAAGCCACCAGATGAAGAAATAGTCCATTAAACCCTTTTGAAAAATAAAATAAAACAACTCCCTCAAAATTATTCTTAATTAACCTTTAAAAGGTTAAAAAGAGTGATTAGAAAGTTTATTTGTGCATTTTACAATTTGGAAATTTGAGAGTAAGAGTGATTGAGCATTTTGGAGCAA
>VDFB02273551.1:0-46377 GCA_007258455.2 Sequoia sempervirens
TGACATTATGATTTTGAGATCTATATGATATGTAGTGGACTTTATCGGTCTATTATGTGTTCTATTTAATTCTATGATGGATGCATTTATTTTCTATGTTCTATATGGCATGTGATGATCCTTATGATGTTATGGATGCAATTTACAATCATGATGATATGCTTATGATCTATGATGTTCTATCTATGATGTGTATAATGATGATGTATGGATGCTTGATGTATGCAGTTATTTATATGGATGGAATAGTTGTATGATGATGTGCAATTCTAAATTATATGATAATGTGCCTATATGTATGATGATGGATATAATGTTTTAATGATATATGACATGTGATGTAAATGGGATATGTGTACTTTACTTCTGTGATATATTTTAAATGAAAATATATGATGAATTAAGTGGATGAAAAATGATATAATGGTATTTTGAATACATGATATATGTTGTGGTGAATGGATGTACAATATGGAAATGTAATCACATGATATTGATGATGTTTTTGATAGTTTTCTCATGCAGTTTTATGATGTGTGATATGAAAAATATGATATGATTAATGCAATTTATTTGATTCAAATATTTGAATGATGAAATGATAAATTAAATGCTTTCTAATGTATGAAATGAAAATGACTATGCAGCTATATGATAATGATGATGTTTTTGTTTTGATTAGAGGTAAAAGATGGGTTTTGAAGGGGCCTGGAACCCTTTACAAAAAATAATAGCTGATATAAAAAGGAAACAACATTAAACAACCATCATCCCATTGTCAGCAAACCACCAGCCAAAAAGAAGGAAACCAGCCAACACCAGTACATATTGTTCAGAATTTCAATAGCTTCCATCTCACTAGCAGCAAGCTTCTTCCCCTTAACCCCAGTATTTGAAACCTCAATACCTAAGGCCCCAGCCTGATTTTTTATTCTATTTCTAGTCCTAACCCCAAGCCCACCAGTTTTTACCTCGCAACTCAAAACAAAACCTTTACCAGCACCCTTATCAACAACATAATCCTCCACCATCAACTTACCCTCATCAGCCATTACATCAGCAAACACATTTTCCTTTCTCTTTTTAACAATAGTCTTAGGGAAGATAGCCATCATAGATTCTAACATAGTCAAAACTTTAGGGGCTTCACCACTCTTCATAACATTATTCCAAATTTTATCAATTTTCTCCTCAAGGGATAACAATCTTCCCTCCATACTTTGTTGCAGATTGACAATTTGCTCCGCCATAGTATTAGCAACAGTATTGAGACCATCCATTAAATTTTAAATTTGTATTTGGATCAAAGGGTCCTCAGCCTTGCTAGCAACACCTCTAATATGAACATTGGTCCTATTGATCTCATGAAAGAACCATTTAAAAATTTTAAAAATCACATTAACACTATCACAGGTCAAACCCAACACATCAGAAAGATCCTCCCTATCAAAGTTTTCAATGTGTTTTCCCACAACAACATCCTCTTCAGAAGAACTCTCATGAACCTTATCAGCAGAAGCTTCCTTACCTTTACCATCAGGGATAGGAGACTTCATCCTATGAATGGAATTGGAAATTTTCTCCCCAATAGCCTTCCTCTTCTACATCCTATCCACATCCGCTTTACTGGTTCCCACAGCCTGTTCACCACCCATAGCTCTAACCTTCTCCTACTTCAGAAACCCTACGATAGTGCTCAAAACATCCTCATCATGGAAGCCTCCAACCAGAGAGAGAGAGGGAAATCCTTCTCCAAGTGTTGACCAACTTTCAAAACCCTTCTCTTATGGCTCCCCTCCTTAGGTTCCTGCACAACTCTAGATGCAGGGGGAGGATAAGAAGCTTCCCCATAAAGATAATTTTTATCTATACCCCCCTTAGAAGGAACAATCACCTCCACATCATCACTGCAAGTCATATATCCCACCTTCTCATCCATTTTTCTTTTCCCAGATTTACCTTGAACAGGGGATATGGGGCCCTTCTCCAAAGAGGCGTACGAATCTGGGACATAGTCAGCATCATCATCCCTATCCGACTCAGATTCTTTATTTAAAATAAGTCTCATCTTCTTCAGTTTCTTAGAAGCCCTTTCCTCACCTGACTTAGTATCATAGCCCTCCCTAGCTTTAGCAAAAATATCCTTTGGAGAAACAAGAGTTTTATGGACATCGTGAGCTTTCACATGTTCATAAATCAAAAGAATCAACCCCAAATGCAGGACATAATTTTTGGGGTTCTTCCTATGCTCTTTAATCCCACAGTCCAATGACATCAGCAAATAATAAGGAAAAGACACCCATTTCTTGCGCTAGAAATGGTTAAGCAATAGAAAATGGTAATTGTTAATGGCCATGTACCTTCCTTCTAGGGTAGCATACCTCATTATTTCTTCAACAACCTCTCGCTAGAGAGCTTTCAAGGAACTCCTCAGATACCCACCACTCTTCGCGGGCTTCAAGTCATCAATCTCATTCTTTTTGAAGAAAAGGGACATCATGGCCTGTGATTCTTTCTTATCTCTAAACACTTTCATACCCTTAATAGTCAAGCCTATAATCTGGGCTATGAATTCCTCATCCACTGCAATTTCCCTACCACCCAAATCTAGGGTTCTCTCTTTCCACCCTTTTGCAACCAATTCAATAACCTGGGGATTATTGCCATGCAGTTTCTCCATGAATGGAGTAAGATCACCCTTTTCTAAAATCTCCCACACCTCCTTCTTCAAATTAGCAATATCATAGGATTTGGGCTCGGCGTGATTTTTGTCCCCACCCATGACGATAGAATACAGAGACCAAGCACTCACAAGAAACTCAAAAGAAGGCAATAGACACCACCCAGAATCGAAGTATCCAACAGAAGACTCTGGAAGCTTAGGAAACTAACACCCACAATTCGTGTGAAGCCAGCCACAGGACAGACATACCATAATGAATTTGAACTTTGTGCCTTATGACAGCCTTTCCTCAAAATCATAACCTTTACATCCTTATGAATGGCATTCAACCACGTGAGCAAGGACGTGCTCACCTTAATGAATAAAAGGATCACCATAAGATTAACTTTCATTAATAATAATAGTCATGGCCTCAAAAGGGATAGGATCATTTAAATCCCATACCTTACTATCTCTAACACCAAAGTTAGCAAAGAAATTAGCTAACATATTTCCCTCTCTCAAAATATGGGAAATATAAACATTATCAAAGGATTTAATAATTTCAATGGAATCCTTGATCAAGGCCTCAATTTTCACTAATGAGGGAGATATATTCTTCAAATTATTAATAATGTTCAGAGAATCACCCTCCAACCAAATCTTCCTGTACCCTCTTCTCTGAGCCAAATCAAGACTATGATAGGCAGTTGTCGCCTCCGCATAGAATGATGATGTTTTTGTTAATGTCAAGTATACTTAATTTATTATGAGAAAATATATCATTATTTTTGAATCCTTTACCAACTTTTGTAACAAACACTTTGCAGATGTAAAACTATCATGAATGCAATCTATTTTACCATGCCATTCTACATGCAAACATTAGCATCTTAACAATCCATTTATTGTGCTTTGTATTATCATAGAGCTTTAAAATGTTGAAAGTGAGTACAAGCATCGATGGTATAATTTAGACCAAACCATGATGACCTGAGTACTACTTCCATGATTTTTGATAGTGCAAGTGAACACAAGCATCTAGGTATAATTAAACTGAGATGACCTGAGCATTTCTTGTGTAAACAGACAAGAATCAATCACTTTTCTATGTGAATTTTGAATGTCATCAGTGATACTTTGTAGAGCACGTCTCGCGACAATTCACATAATAATAATGATTAACTCATAGACAGTAGACAAAGAAAATACTATTCTCCTTCCTAGCTTCTCTAGTTCAATACATCATCGAGTTGCTCCAAATAAATGATAACAAAGATCAAAGTACAACTATCCAACCTTTGCTTAAAGTATTCAACCATTATTCAAATTAGATCATCCATTTTGATTTCGATTTTCTGATGTTTTTGTGATTTTCTAAGATTTTGACCAAACCTAACCTAAAGACCTATCCTAGGGGCCTTGGGGGTTGATCAAAGATTAGTGTTTCCTACGTTATACGCGTAGAGACCACGTAGTTTGACTGGTTGACTTTTTTTTTACTTTTTGACTGATTTCTGACCTGCTTTTGGATTTTGATATGATATGGATGTTTGATGTGTTTCCTTATGGTAATTGATGTTCAATGTTGTGTTGCATTTTTTTGTCATTGTTTTGCTGTAGTGTTGTGTTGGTGTTTATCTATTTGATTAAGCTCAAGTTTTATGCCCCCAGTGAGGTCTAGATTTTGCCCCTAAGCTAGGGTGGGATATGACCACATTACAATGATATGATAGTGGATGGAAAATGATAGTGAAAGTGAAAGACCATGACATGCCCCCAATAGATAGAAAAGATGGTTTAAATCACAAATAGTGCCTATTTCCAGGTTTTCACTACATGTTTTTATTGCACTTTTTCAGTCTTTATGATTTTTTTGTAATTTTCTCTTTTCTAATTTATTTTTTTGTATGTTTCCTATCACCGAGATGCCTATTTGCTAGGTTTCAATTAAGGTAACCATTGAACCATGCACTAGGTGATTTAGGTGTAGAACTTTCTGAGATGGATAGTATTGATAGGTTCATCAAACAGATCCCCTTCAAGTGTAGATAGTTGATAGGCCCTAGATCCATAAATCGATATGATGACAAAGGGACCTAGCCAGTTAGGTTCAAACTTCCTTTTCTTTTCTCTGTCATGTTGATTTCTAGGGTTTTCTTTTAGGAACAAGTCTCCAACCTAAAATACTCTAGGCTTTACCCTTTGATTGTAGTTTTTGGACATCCTCTGTTGATATGTCGTTAAATGGTTCATAGCTTGTTGACAACATTCATCCAATAGTTCCAACTCTTGCGGTCTAGAGACCCTATAATCCTCATCTGGAATGATACCTTTCAATGATACATGGAGTGATGGAATCTTAACCTCAATGGGTAGTATATCTTTTGATCCATATACCAATGCATATGTTGTAGCTCATGTGGGTTTTCTAATGCTCGTTCTGTATGCCCAAAGAGCAGGATTTAGTTGAACATGCCAATCACGTCCAGCATCATTAACTATTTTCTTTAGAATTTTCAAAAAAAAATTGTTTGAGGCCTCTGCTTGGCCATTTCCTTGAGGGTAGTATGGTGTTGAGAAATGATGTTGGATATGAAATCTTTCACACAATTCTTGGACATCTTGATTCTTAAAAGGTTGTCAATTACAATGGATTGGGGAATTCCATATCTATAGATGAGGTAGTTTAGTATGAAATACAAGATCTTCTTTCTAGTGATTATTGCTAAAGGAACTACTTCTATACATTTTGTAAAGTACTCCATTGGTGTGATTATAAATTTGTGCCCATTGGGTGAAGACAAATTTATCTTTCTTATCAAGTCCAGTCCCCACTGACAAAAGGGCCATGTTGATGTAAACGGATGGATTTCTTGTGTTGGTGCATGAATTAACTTACCATGGATCTGAAATTTTTCGCATTTCTTAACAAACTAATAAGACACCTCCATATTCAGCCAGTAATACCCCAAACAGAGGAGTTTCTTTGCTAGGGTTGGTCTGCTTGAATGAGTTCCACAAATACCTTCATGAACCTCACGTAAAGTTGTCTCAGACTCGTCATGTTCTAGGCACCGAAGAAGAGTACCATCTAGACCTCGATGGTAAAGTATGTTAATGTATGTCATGTGGTTTGGCGGATGAAGTTGCATTTTTGGTTTATGGAAATATTGGGAGGAAGGATATTATCTTTCAGGTAAGCATAGGTCTTTCCATAAATGGAGGATTCAACGTCAACTAAATGGCATATGGTCTGAGATTCTGGGTTATCATAAGCAGGGGTAGACACTTGTTCTACCATAAACTCATAACGACCTCACTTTTCTGGCAATTGTAAAAGAGAAGCAATTGTTACCATAGCATCCATAGCTTTGTTTTCTATCCTTGGAATCTATTCAAAATTGATATCTACAAAGTACTTTTTGATCTCATCTATCATCTTCTTGTATGGCATCAACTTTTCATCCTTTGTTTGATATTCGTCATTTACCTGATAAATGTCTAGTTGTGAATCACCATATACTTGCAGCTCTATGATATTCCATTCAACTCCCACTTTGATACCAATAATTAAAGCCTCATACTCAACTACATTATTTGTGCATGAAAACATTAGTCTATTGGACCTTAGGATTGTATGTCCTTGAGGTGTGACAAATAGAATGCCCACACCAGACCCACGTTGTGTGTATGACCCATCAAAATAAAGTCTCCATGGTGGTGTTGTCACAGTAAGAATGTTTGCATCAAGAAATTCAATGTTTATTGGATGATCATCGAATAATGGAGCTTCAGCTAATTGATTGGCAATCACTTGACCTTTGATGGCTCTCCTATCCACATAATGGATATCAAATTAACTCACGACCATGACCCATTTGGCTAGTCTCCTTGTTAGAGCAGCCTTGTTGAGTAAGTACTTTAACGAATCAATCTTTGCAATGAGATTAACCGTGTGGGTCAACATGTAATGCCTCAATTGTTGGGTAGAAAATACCATCGCCAAACATGCTTTCTCGATGAAGGTGTAATTTATTTCATAACCATTCAGAGTCATGTTGATATAGTATACAAGGTGTTCCCTTCCTTCAGGATCTTCTTGTGCTAATAGAGCTCCTAAAGAAATGTGTGTTGTTGCTATGTGTAATAACAATGGTCTCTCTTTTGTAGGTGGTATGAGTATGGGAGGCAACATCAAATATTTATTTATTTGATTAAATGTGTTTCACATCATTCATCCCACTTGAAAGAGACATTCTTGTGTAGTAGATGATTGAATGGATGACTTTTATCTGCTAATTGGGAGATAAATCTCCTGATTGATTGTAACCTGCCCTATAGAGACCATAGTTGACTAATATTCTTGGGTGGTGGCATTCCCATTATTCTTTGACTTTAGTCGGATCCACTTCTATGCCTTTTTCTGAAACTATGTATCTGAGGAGCTTTGCCGGTGTAACTCCAAACACACACTTCTTTGGATTCAATCTGACATTGAATTTCTCTAATCTTGTAAATATTTTGCCCAAAATCTTCAGATATCATTCCCTGGTGTATGATTTTGCTAATATATCATCAACGTAATCTTCCATAAAATTATGCATCATGTCATAGAAAATAGTGGTCATTGCATGCTGATATGTTGCACCTAGATTTTTCAACCCAAAGGGCATGACATTCAAATAGAATGTGCCCCAAGGATAGGTGAATGTTGTCTTTTCCTGAACTTCGGGTGCTATCTTGATTTGATTATACCCTGAGAAGCCATCCATAAGTGACAACATGGCATGTCCTATTAAATCGACAATAATGTCAATGTTTGGTAAAGGAAAATCATCCTTTGGACATGCCTTATTTAGATCTATGAAATCTATGCATATTATGATACTATTATCTAGTTTAGATATAGGTACAATACTTGAAATCCACTCAACATAATCGATGGACCTAATGAACCCTGCATCCAACAAATTTTTCAATTCATCTTTTACCATCAATGTGATGTGGGGATGAATTTTCCTTAGTTTTTGTTTGACTAGTTTGATTTTGGATGTTAAAGATAGATGATGCATCAAAAGATCTTGATCTAGCCTTGGCATATCAAAGTAAGACAAAGAAAAGTTGATATGTCACTCTTCAAAGAACTTGACGAATTCTAGCTTTTCTTGTGTTGTCATTGATGCTACCAGATGTAGAGTTTTTGTCTTTTCTACTGTGCCAATATTGTTTGACTGTGTAGGTTCCACCAGCACTAATGATCTTTCATGAAAATTTTCTTGAAGGGTGTCAAATCTTCCATCCTTCAGTGCCTTAGAGAGGTTTTCACCATCAAATACATTCTTTATTTACTTTTTCAAGATCTAATGTTGCCATTGAATGGTTTTCACCATTAGATTTATTGTTTCTATTTTCAATTTTGCAACTGAAACATTTGACACCCTCCTGACTTGGAGCATTGTTATGAGATTTATGATTTGCACTTGTGTTAGGTTTGTCACAACAAAGGAAATTTATGATAGCATCATTGTTCTCAAAGATAGGAATACTGATAGGTTCAATAGGTTCCCAGTTGATAAGTTCAGGATTGATTAATGGTAAGAAGTCATCAGATTGGTTAAGGTCAATGGCAGTAAAGGTTCCAATAGCAATGTTGTTAGAATTTTTAGTGGTAATGTCAAGGTCTATGATATTACTCTCCTCCAAGTCATCTATCTCACTTGATATCTTTTCATCCTCACTTGAGTCATCGATATTTTGTGATCCAAATACAAGGGGTCTAGTCCCTGAGCTTTGTCCCTCCTCGCATTTAGGTGCATACTCTTTTATAACATTAATTTGTATGTCCCTACATGATGGTTTTGATAGAGTCCCACTCATATTCATTAGAATCTATCTCAGAACTATCCTATATTTGAAGGATTCTTTCTACAAATCTATGAGTGTTTTCTTCTTTTGTTTCCCCTATATAACCCAGTCTTGTTTTGTCTTTTGGATGAAGTGTGAGAGGTTGGATGGGCTCTACAATGCCTTCTTTTCTTTTTCCAATAGGTCCTTCTCCTTCATATCCTATTTTCTTTAATATTTCTTTTCCCTTGCCATACTGATATGTCTTTATTCTGATATTTGTTGATGTAGAGGCTTCCTCATCTTGATAGAGCCAATTGAGAATGGCCTTGTCTTCAGATTCTTCTTCTAGAGTACCCGCCTTTAAAAATCTATCATTTAAAGTTGTGGTAGGTATTGATGATGGTTGTGTTGATGTTGATGGTTGTCCATATGTTCTTGGAGATGGCAACAATTGTGAAAGATATAAATATTTCTCAAAGGAATACTCCCCCATGCCCTTGTATTTTAACTAGATCTTGTTTGATAGAGAATCCAGTTGAGCTTCAGTGCTTGATAAAGTGGGGTCAAAAACAATTGTTTCCTTTAACTAGTCCTTTTTCTCAATTCATTTGGATATAAAATTTAGTTTCTTTTGACCACTATATGAGCTAGAAGTGTTTGCTTCTCTATTATGGGGAACCAAAGCGTCTTGAGTTGCTTTAAGCATGTTACAAGTCTAGGGATTATTGTAATCAGCTGATATAGTGACTTCCTATCCATTGACTGGAAACTTTAAACATTGATGATAGGTTGAAGGCACTACCTGCATTTCATGAATCCATGGACGTCCCAAGAGTATATTATAAGTCATCTCTTTGTCGAACACTTGGAAAACTATATTCTTGACAATTTGTCCCACTTGAATTGGTAACACAATCGACCCCTTGGAAGATCTTTCTTCTTCATCATAGGCTTTTATTGTGATCTTTCTTCTTGCATCAATAGCATTGTTAGAATAACCTAGTGCACGAATCAGTTTTAAAGTACAAATGTTTAATCTAGCTCCACCATCTATTAAGACATGCTTGACACGGTGTTTATGGATTAAAAATTCTATATGAAGGGTTGCATTGTGTGGATGATTAAGTGACACATCATCTTGTTCAGAGAATGACAGACAATGAGGTGTGGTCAAATGTCCCACCATAGCTTGAAATTGACAGACATCCAGATTATTGGGTACTGTTGTGGCCACAAGAGCCTATTCTAAAACCTCCTTATGTGATGGTGAAATTTTAAGGAGTTCCAGTATGGATATCTCTACTGGTATCTTCTGTAGTTGATTAACTATGCTATATTGATTTGATGGGGGAGTAGTATTTTTAGGTGCAACTCCTTTTAGTATCACTTTGGATTTCCCCCTCGTCATTACATTGACTGATTGATAGTCTTGTCTTTCCATGATTTTATGACATTGATTTGGTTGTCGGATGTGTTTATGTTTGGGATCACGTTCAGGGATATGATGTCATTGATGTTAATGTTATATGTTTGATTATTAATGACATTATTTTTCTCAACCTCATAAATGAAATGAATGATGTTGTCATAAATGTAGTTTACACTTTTTCCTTTACTATTTGAAGAAGACTCTCCCTTTTCATAATTGCGTAAAGGATTTGTAAACGCACTATGATCGTTGTTTGTTTGAGGTCCTTCAAAAAGTACCTTCTTGTTGTCAATCAAATCTTGTATCAGATGCTTTAATTGCATACAATCATTTGTTTTATGTCCTTTATTTTTATGAAAGTTACAATAGTCAGCATCATTCTACCAAGATGGTTTTACTTTTGGCTCCCAATTTCTCACTTCTGGTAGGGTAATAAGTTTATTTACAACAAGATCTCTCATTGTTGATACCAATGTTTGTCCCAATGGTGTAAATCTTTGTCGATTGCATTGTCTTTGATATGATGGTTGTTGAGATTCTCCATTGTTTGGATTGTTGGTTTGAGTAGTTCCTTAATTGATGTTTTGTTTTTCATTTTGATTATTTTTTACATTTATTATCGTTAAATTGAATACTAGTTTCACATTTTGTGTCAGTTGTAGCATCATTGTTTCCAATATTTCTATTTTTTTTCCAAAATTTAGGTTTATCATTGTTCCCATAGTGATTTGAGGAATTATTATTGTTTGATCCTTCATTGTAATGTTTAAGCACTCCTCTTTTGACTAAGGCTTCTTCGATTTTAATTCCATTCTCAATCACTTTTTCAAATGTCGGGGGACATTGCAGTTCAAGCCTATAACTCATGTCATCAGTTAAGTTGTCAATAAATAATTCCATCTTTTCCTCTTTAGGTATAGAATGAGGATATCTGGGAAACAACTTTCGCCAACATTGTAGAAATGATAGGAATGCCTCACCCTTCTTTTGTTTCATGTTGTAAAGGTCTTTTATGGTTACTTCATGTTGAATATTGAAGGAGAATTGTGAGATAAATTTGTTGACTAGTTCTTTAAAGGATCGAATCCCTGGTTGTATTTAGAGAACCATTCCATACAGTGACCTCCTAAGCTCCTTGGAAATAATCTCATTAGGTAAGTATCCTCTTGTGCAAACTCTAAAATCGTTGTTTTGAATTCCCTCACATGATCAATTATATTTGTTTTACTGTTGTACTTGTCGTATTTTGGGAATTCGCAATGTCTTGGAAATGGTAGATCATGTCTACACTCAGATGAAAAGGGTAAGGACAAATTTCCTATAATGAGTACCTCTTTGTGGTTCCTTTTTGCATATCTTGAAGTTGTTGTTGAAGATTTTTCATTTGGCATGTGAGGGCAACCACTTGATTTGTGTTTTGTGTGTTGTGTGATTCAGTTTCAGTTGTTTTATGTGTTTCTTTTAGTCGATTGACATCAAATTCTTTTGGAAATTTGGCACCTAGCTCAGCTAGCATCAGAAGATATTTTTCCATATCCTGTTTTAAAACCTTTTCCATGAATTTGTGGAAATTTGGACCTTGTTGTGTTGTTTGGACATCCTCTTGGGTTATTTCATTTCCATCATTCTGGTGGAATCTATGAAAGGGATTTTCTTCAGCCATGATATTTGAGGTTTCAATTTCCTTTTCCCTAAGTTTTTGTCTTTGTAACCTTGTCAAAATTGGCATACAATTATTTGCTATTCTCACTAAAATTTTGATCTTTTGTGTTTGGATGAGTGTCAATAGATTTTAACAAAGTCAAATAGAATGATATATTATATTGATGAGACCAAGTTAAAAATCTGATTATTGTGTTTCGTTTCATGATTGTAGGATGTAAAAATCTTGATGATGAAACTTAACCTAATAACCAAGATTTTTGTTTGATGATTGGACACTTTAAAGTTGTAAGATCTAAGTTTAACTTGAAAATAATTTTGACATATAAGATCCTATTTGTTTTAGGTTTAAGACATTGTTTGGCCTGTGAAAATATTTTTGTCCTGATAAAAACTTGAGTTTTTGATGTCAATAGTCTAACAAATATTTCCAATAGTTCTTTATTTTCTTATTTTGTGGATGCGCTATTACAGAGGCAAAAAGCGCTAAAATAGACAGTGTATTCGCTAAAAGATATGGTAAAAGTGCTATGAAACAAGGTAGATGCACTAAAACAGACCGTAGATGTGCCAAAATATCTGGTAATTTCTGACAATGATGGGTTTTGATGACAGACTATAGATGCACTATAATATTTTTCAGATGCACTAAAACAGACTATGAATGCGCTATTTGATATGGTAAATGCACTGTCAGACAAAGTATATGCACTAAAATAGACCATAGATGCGCCAAAATATCTGATAATTTTTTAAACTGATGGGTTTTGATGATAGACTGTAGATGTGCTATAAGATTTGTTAGAGGCGCTAAAACATACTATGAATGCACTATTTGAACAATGGAAGCGCTAAAAGATAGGGTGTATGCGCTAAATTATCTGGTAGATGCGCTATTTTTGGGACTCCATAGTGTTTGTCTGATTTTCTTCTTAGTAAAGGGGTTGTTTTTTTGGTGTAATTTTTTGAATTTTGAGGTATATTTGACAGGATATCTTCACTGGTAAATCTTTGATTTTCATGACAAGCCTAATGTTTCCAAATGTTCCCTCTATTTTGTGAATTGATTTGGCCTGTTGGAATATTCTATTGTTGGTTGTGGGATAAAAGAATGGCGAATGGGTTGACTATGATTATGCTTTTGTAAAAGAGCTCTTCATTGAAAATAAGATTGTGAATATAAAGGATCTAAGGAAAAATCATCAGTATATCCTCTAGCAAAATCATTAAACCTATGGATAAAAGTTCTATGTTGAAGCAAGACTTTCCTACTTTGATATAAAAAGTGTCTCCTTTCCAAAACTTTTTTGTAGCTAAGTTGCTTATTTGGTTTGTTGACTCTCTTTTTGAGGGATTTCTTGACAAATGTTGTTGATTTCCAATCCCTAATCATAAGTTTTTACAGGTTGAATTGTCAAGCTTTTTGTGTTTTTTTGGATGATCTTTATCTAATTTAATGATTTGAAAACATAGCAAGCAATTGTAAAATAGTTGTTTTTAAGTCCTAGAATCTAAATAATAAGTGTATGTTCAAGAATCAAACATGATCCTTCTTGATTTTCAACAGGTTTTTGACAAATAATACACTTCAAGCAAACTCACTCTTAAGGTCAAAAAAGGTCATCCTAATACTCAACAGCCCACATCTTAAAATTGCGTTGACTCACACAGTCGTGTCACCCCCTAGAGGGTGCTTGTGTTTTTTTCTTTTCCAGGTGTGTACTCAAAGTTATATTTCTCAATCCCTTGAGCAAATGGTCCTTGGAAATTATATGGTGAATGTCTTGGGGGAAGATTCTTCCCTCCCATTGCACTGTGAGTATTACAATGTTCAGAAATTGACAAGTTGGATACTACACTAGGGTTCGTAGATAGGGTATCCGTTTAGAGCAGCAAATAATAAACTCCCTCAAGAGACCTCCCAATATTTAGAACAAATATTTTGGGGATGGTTATCTTGCACACTTCCGGTAAATGTGGGTTTCCCCATATTTACTTTTATTTTAGAGTGGGTTGGAAAACTTGGCTTTGGTTGTTCCCACTCAAGTCATTCTCGTAGGTTGAGTAATTTTTCCCACTACAGAAGGCCTTCTAAAGGATTTAACAAAGCATAAAGTACATGAATTCAAAAGATGAGTCTAGAATTTTGATCACCCAGTTAAGGGGAGAGCATAGGCCTATCATCGCACAATCACAATAGACAAATGTTCAATTCTTAAAGCCCAAATGATAATTTTCTATCTACATGTAGATATTGCTTCACAAAAGAAATGGTGTTTATTTTAACCGAGATAGCAATGTGTGATGACTACCTTAGGATTGATACATTTTAATCCAAATGACTACCCTAGGATTGGTTCATTTTAGTCCAAATGCAACAAATGAAATTACTAGCCACGGTCACATCGGATCCAAACAAAAAACAGTCAAATTACAAAAGCACTAGAGCAGAGGTCAGATGTGCCATTTAATTGATCAAATGTGTGACCGAATTTTTCAAATGCGCTATAGAATTTATCAGATGCGCTAAAACAAAGTTGAACATGGTACAATCAACCATGTTGGGAGCTTCTAGTCAATGCATTGAAACAATCTTCAGAAGCGCTATAATTTTTGACAGATGCGCTAAAACAGATGTCAAAAGCGCTAAATTTTTTTATGGATACACTGCAAAAAAAATTGATCATGCTAAAAGAAACACACCAGAATCCTATACTAACACTTGTCAGAAAAAAAATTGTTAAAACATGGGGTTAGTGCCCCATGGTGGGTGCCAAAATGTAAGTGTGGAATAAGTAAAATAAGAACACTTCTTAATAAGACATTATATCAAAGATTTAAAAGCACAAATCTATTGAAAGCGTCATATTATTCTCTATCTCTAAAGATTTATTAAGTCACGGGGCTCTCAGATTTGGTAAGCATTGTGACTGTTAAAATTCCAATTTAGAGAATGATATGTTGATAAATGCAATAATCTAATCATGTATGGTGATTTCTAGATGATATGATGAAGCTACTATAATCTATGTTGACATGAATATGATAAAAGGAAGCTACAGTAATCTACAATGCAGCCATGATATTGATTCTATACTATGATTGCTATTGCTAAATAATACTACTATTGCTAAGATGCTTGATTGCTTGATTGCTATTCCTGCAGAGTAAGTTTGCACAAAGTTGGGATATATTTCTTGTAGAATGAGTCTGTATATATAGATTTATGGCAACATCCTATGATGTGGCAACAAGGAAAAGGCCAAGATATGATCTGGAGGATTGAATGGTGAGAGATGAAGAAGCTTGAGTTGATCATGGGAATGGTTCCTCCCCAAAAAAACATCTTGCCAGAGGATTAGAAGAATCAGAGGAAAGAGATTGAGGAGGTTTCTTGTAAGTTTGTCTCCAATTTGTCTCCACAGTTTTCACGTGAATGCCAGTTGAATTAATTAGATGTTTCATATCTAATTTCATTAGTGAGTGAATAGAGGAAATTTCCTTTATTTGAATATTTTGATTTATTCATGTAAGTGTGAAATAAGTAAATAAGTAAAAAAACTAAAACACTTCCTAATGAAACATTATATGAAGATTTGACATCAATTAACTAATTTAAAGCACAAAAAACTTGAAAGCGTCTCATTGTCTCCTATCTCCAAAGATTTATTAAATCACAGAGGGCTCTTAGATTTGGTAAGCACTGTGACTATTTAAAATGCCTATCTAGATAATGAAATGATACAAAATGCAATGATCTAATGATTGCTAGTGATTTCTAGATGATATGATACTAATGTAAGCTATTCTGACATGAAACTTGATGGATGGGAGTTATAGTAAAACTAAGATGCAGTCGTGATACAAATTCTACTAATGTTATGATTGCTATGATGTCATTGCTCTTGATATTGCTTGATTTCTTGATTGTTATTCCTGCAGAGTAAGTTTGCACAAAGTTTAGATTTAGGATTAGGTCCATTTCCTATAGAATGAGGTTGTATTTATAGATTCACGGCAGCAATTTTGTGAAGGGGTAGCACAACAAAGGCCTGGATTCAATCTGAAGGATTGAATGGTGAGAGATGAAGAAGCTTGAGCTGATGAAGGGAATGGTTTCTCCCCATGAAAACAGTAGGCCAAATGATAGGAAGAATTAGAGGAAATGGGATTGAGAGGATTGCTTGCAAGTTTGTCTCCACAGCTTCCCGTGAATGCCAGTTGAATTAATTAGATTTGAAAAATCTAATTTTATTGGTGAGTGAATAGAGGAATTTTTTTTAATCAAAAGCAGACTAATCACTATAATATATTAATTATAATTATAATGTACATATCCCAGATTCAATGGGCATACCGCTAGGAAATAATTTGGAAGAAAACCTCTGGTTATAGCCCTTAAAAGAAAAAAGTTGCATAATTTGAGTATAAAACTCAAATATTTACATCAGAACTTGCTTGCATATGATATTGTATGCTAAAATATATCTACATGATATATTAGCATTTACACTTTGATACTACCAAATTTACATATTTTCAAAATTTCCATCCCCCTATTACATCACAGGTACAACCTCATTTGTAATAAGATATCCAAGATCTTTCACAAGCTGCCTAACTTCATAAAAAAATTCAAAAAACCAGTCAAAAATTGATACAAAATTTTACCATATACCAACTAAATCACTTATTCTTTAATCTACATTTGTTCAACCGAATTCTCCCCTTGCTCACCCTAGTCTTCCTCAAAATTTATAGCAACATTCATATCCAGAACGTTAGGTTATGGCCAATTATGATACATATTCTGCACACCTAAATTCACCTCTTGCATTGTTGGTTGATGTTGTAAACCTGAAGGTGTTGCATGAATACAATTATGATAAAGTAGAAAAGAAACATAATGATACTTTTCCCTAAAACACTCTAACATTTTTGTTCCCACATGAATATTATATCTTTCCAAAGCCTTGTTAAGATGTATTCGATCAGTCAGCTCCAAAGATTTCTTGAAAGCATCATTAACATTAACAAAAGCTTTATTATGAGGCAAGAAATGTGGTGGAAAAATTCCCCTCACATAACCCTCCCCCATACCAAAAACATATTTTTGTGCACATTCTTCAAGAGCTTCATTTTGAAGAAACACTTCATGGACCATTTTTTCTTCAATTACCTTGACAAAATCTAAATGCTACAACATATCCAATAGGTTAGATATAAAAATTGACAGAATATTTGAAGGATAAATCAACCTCTTTATTTTGGGATGGAGAGCTTCTTTCCAAACAACACTTTTGAGACACCTATAATCACAAGGACACTTGAGTTTAAAAACAATTTGCAACTGAGGCTCTTCTAACATTCCAGAAAATGGCCTCTCCCATCTTTGAATAGAGGAAATTTTATTTATGCCTTTATTTGAATAATTTAATTTATTCAAAATTAGAAAAAGGGAATAAATAATTTAATAAAACAAACTATAGAATTTGTTTATTAAATAAACATAGAAGGGATATGATAATTAAACAACAAAGTATTTAACCTTGTTTAATTAATTGAGATTGAATGATGTGATAATTAAATAACACAAACTATTGAAGTTGTATATTTAATTAAAATTGAAGAATAGGAGAATTAGAATGTGAACTATTTAAATAAATATTTCTATTTATTTATTAAGTAGATGAAATTAATTATGATAATTAAATAAAATAAATTGAAATTCATTTATCTAATTAAGATGAAAATAATAGAATAAAGATTGAAGAATTTAAGATGAACTATAAATAAATATTTCTATTTATTTAATAGTAGATGAAATAAAAGGTTAATTGATCAAATAAATCATATTTAATTAATTATATTCTCCAAACCATTTTTAGGTGTATACAATTTTATTTTATTTTTATAAAAAGGGGTAAAAACTTTATTGAAGACGAAAGATTAACAGTACATAAGAATAAGAGAGCCCATCAACTCCCACAAAGGAAAACCCAGAACAACAAGTACAAATAGAACCACCAACTAACCAGCCATCAGCAACTTATCCCTCCATATCATCAGCAATGACCTTTTCTAGATCAAGAACATACTCAAGAGATAATTGTTCCCACCTAGTGTAGGAGCACCTAGGTAGGAAGCATTAGGTGGCACTATGCAAATTTGGAAGCCTAGGAAGAAATTTTGTGTCTTAATACTTTAAGGTCATGTTGACCATTTAATTTTGAGTTAGAGGTGTTAGAAGATGTTAGGGTGAAGGTTGATTAGTAGCTTATGGTAGATTGAATGAGTTGCACAATTTTTTTCCACTAGGAATCACTAGGATTTGGGAAATAAAGCCAAAATGTTGCATTTGTGCAATTTTGGCCTAATGGGGTGGTTATGTCCAACCAAGGGAAGATGTAACCACTTATGAACCTTTAAAAGAGGTACCTTGAACTAGAATTGAGGTTGGAAGAAGCTTTGTATCTTTTGGAGTTTACTGTGCATATGGAAAAGCAATGAAATTCTTGCAATTTTTTGGTTTTTAGTTCTTATTAGTGTGTTAATGGAGGGTTCCAGGCACTGAGTAGTGGGTGGCACATGTGGTATTTACTTTACAATCTTTGTGTGGTCATTTGTGGTGTTGTTGCATCGTTTCCTAGCTTTGTTCTTAGTAGGTTTTGTTTCTTTCCATTGTTGATCAGTCCAATAGACTGTTAATCATGGAGTCTTAGACCTCTATCTTCCACTATACCTAGTGAATAGTCCATGGGGGATGAGGCTAAGCTCCATGCCTATAAATATATTAGGTTTAGAAGTCTATAGGAGGCAAGGTGTCATGGGAAAAGTTTTCTCCTAGGCGAGCTTGACTGTGCCCGGTTAGGAAAGACAGTGAAAACCAAGCCCTAACGTTGTAGGGGTGTCAATTCCCTAGCAACCCAAGGTGTGTAGTGGATGCAGGAGGCCTTACAAAGGTTTGGAAGGAAGGAAGAGGCTTCACTAGTCCATTTGGTGATGGGAAAATGCTGATAGTTCACTGTGAGGTCAGGAAATGGCCTAAAAAAGCCCTAATTCTTACAAAATGAGGGTTACGCCTGTGTACGGACAGTGAGAGCCTAAAACCTCAAAAATATTGGAGAGGTAGGAAAATGAACCAGGGTCTCCAAAGGAATTTTGTGACATTCTTTAGAAAGATTGGGGTTTAAGCCTATTTTCTCGGGTTAGGAGGCCTAATTGGGGCTCAAGGGCTAGTAGCCCTTTTTAAACCCTAGACTAGGGTTTGGAGAGAGCGATGGAGAATTGGTGGTTGGTGGATGTTCAAGAACCCTAGAGGGATGGTCTTGAGGCCATGGAAGACATCACACACCCCTGTATCAAGTTATTGAAGCTTGGAGTTTTAGTTAGCCTTTAGGAAGATTAAGGGCTAAGGAGAGAATGGTAGAAAGAGCACCAAGATTGGCTTGGTTAGGGAAATGGAGATGGTAGTAGGGTTGGCCAAGAGAACCAGGGGTTCCTAACAAGCATTAGGGCCTATAGGTTAAGAAGGTGGAGAGTGACACCAAAGGGTTTGCCAAGGTCAGACCCAGAGCATGGGACAGTGAGTGTCTCATCCAACCCCGCCTCATCACCACCCCTCAATCCTCCAATCATCCTCATGCTCTGAAGCCCACTTGGCCAACCAATTAGCCGCCATATTCCATTCATGTGGGATGTGGAAAAAAGACACCACTTCCAATGTAGAGCACCTTTGCAAAATCTATCTAACCACTATAGCAATCTACCAATCAGCATCAGCTACCCTTTTCTCAAGCAACAAATTAACAATAATCTGTGAGTCAGATTCACAGATAACCTTTCACCAACCCAAGGCACAAGCACGTTCAATAGCCCAAAGAATCGCTAGCCCTTCCATAAGGTTGTTAGAATTCTGCCCCTTATGGATGGAGAAAATAAAAATGACCGAACCAGTACAGTCTCTACCAATTCCACCAATACCAGCAAGCCCTGGGTTGCCTCTAGAGGAACCGTTAGTATTAATCTTCAGAAACTCCATTAGAGGAGGCATCCATCTTCCAACCCTTTGAACCTTCTTTTTTTCTCTCCTACCTCTTCTAACATAGACAGAGATAGGAGTCAACTCCTGCAACCCCAATCTATTCACAATCTCATCATCTCTTCTTTCCAATGGAAGAGTCACTTCACATTTAGCTTCCACAGTCTCATGGATCATCCCAATAATTTTGTGCCAAACCTGTTGAGCCATAAACTTTTCTCCACGAAAAATCCTATGATTCCTTTCCAACCAAATTTTCCAAAGGATGAAAGTAGGACCAATGCTCCACAAAATTTGGAGAAAAGAGGCCTGGGAGGGGGGCCTTCCCAGATTACTTCAAAATTCAACAAGAGAAGATGCATGAACACAAGGATGTTTCCAAACACCCCACCACCAATGCCAGAGCAACATAGAATAAGAACATCAAAAAAATAAATGGGAAGAATCCTCCTCACTGCATCCACACAGAACACACATAGAGGGGCCCTGGAATCCTCGCTTACGAAGATTCTCCCAAGTCAAACATCTATTCCAAGTAAGATTCCAAACAAAAAAATTACATTTAGGCCATGAAAACTTGTTCCACACATGTTTCCACTAAGGGACCTCCACCCCCCCCAAACTTATGAGAAAGGAACTCCTGATAACCACTATCTACAGTAAAAAAACCCTTAGGGTTTGGGCTCCAAGCTAGAATATCCTTATCCCTAAGGGCATTGCATTGTCTGCTAGCCAAGATATTCTGAAGCACAATACCATCCTCCTCCAACTCGAGAACAAGTCACTCACTAGGGTCCTTCCACCTAGCCACCTCCACCTATCCACCAAGGTCAAAATTCTTAAAATCACTCACTCTAGACCAATCGGCCTCCAAAAATCTATGCGACAGAGTCACCAAATTAGGGTACTAACGAAGAATGGGTGTGTAACCATCCCAAGAACCAGACCAAAACATAGCCTCATCCCCCTTATTACAAATCTAGAACAAGCCCTTCTTGATTAGTGCAGCCCCTTTCTTAAGCGTTCCCCAAATCACCGAGCCTTTCCCTGCTAGAGGAAACCTAGGAAGCTCCTCCTTACAAATCCCTGGAAGATACTTGCGGGATAAGATCACAGCCCAACAATGATCCTTTTCCACACACCACCTCCAATAAAGCTTTGCATCCAAAGCCAACCCGGACCAAGTCGCCTTCCGTAAACCAAGTCCCCCCACCTGCCTTGGGCTACAAACAACATCCCACTTAACCAGGCTCCATTTAGATGAGGACAAGCTACCTGCCCATAATAATTGTCTAGCCAGAGAGTCCATACCCTTCACAAACCCAGTAGGAGCAACTTGTAACATGCACCTATAAATAGGAAGAGCCTGCACCACGGACTTAAGCAATAGAACCTGCCCAACAAAAGACAACCATCGATGAGTCCAATGACTAACCTTCGCACGAAACTTGTCCAAGATATTCTGCCATGATTCCCTAGGAATTCTACCGAAAAAGATAGGAATACCCAGATAGGTTAAAGGGAGAGAATCAATTTGGAACCTCAAGATATGAGAAATCCTTTGCTGAATAGGCCACAGAGTATTAAAGAAGAAAATGGAGGATTTGTCTTCATTAATCCTTTGACCAGCTGCAGCAAGATAGATATCTGAGCCTTGCGCAAACTCAAAGCTTCTCTAATCTTGGCTAGACCCATCAAAGTCATATCATCCACAAATTGCAAGTGTGACTGAGGAGGAAAGTCATTTCCCCACTTCCATCCCTGAATCAAACCCAACTCCACATTACGTTTCACCAGTCTACCCAGACCTTCTGCCAGAAGAATAAATAAGGAGAGATAGGATCCCCTTGATGAAGACCCCTAGAAGCACTAAAAAGAGCGGTAGGCTCCCCATTAATCAACACTGAGATTGAAGTGGAGGAAACACAACTCATCACCCACTGGATCCATTCCTCAACAAATCCAAAAGCAATAAGAATTTTCCGCAAAAAGGACCATCTCACTCTATCATAAGCCTTTGCCATGTCAAGCTTGATGAACATAGCCTTTTCTTTCGAGGATACCATCAAATGAATGGTCTCCGTAGCAATGACCACCCCATCTAAAATTTGTCGATCCTCCACAAAACCACTTTGTTCCTCAAAGATAAGCCCACTGAGCCATCTCTTCATCCTTTCAGCAATTAGCTTGGAAATTATTTTATACACCACATTACAAAGAGAAATGGGATGAAAATGATTCAGAATCCGCCCCCTCACATTTGGGAATGAGAGCAAGGAAAGTAGAGTTTAAAGCCCGAAGCATCTGCTTGTTTTTCTAAGACTCACGCACCACCTCCATCAAGTCCAATTTAATGATGTCCCAAAACTCTTGATAAAACTCCACTGGAAACCCATCAGGACCTGGGGATTTCCCTTTCTTCATCTAAAAAACAATAGCCTCTAATTCCTCTAGCGAGATATCTCGCAAAAGATACTCATTCATCTCCCTAATGACCAAAGAGGGAATACAAGCCAGAACTTGGTTTTCTTCCTCCGTAACCTCCTGAGAGTCCTCACAAAGTAAAGAAGCATAGAACTCAGAAGCTTCTCTAGATATATCCTACAAGGAAGATAGATGCTCACCCCTATCATTCACCAGAACAGGCATAGAATTACCATGCCTCCTAGCCTTCACCGAGTTGAAGAAAAAGGTAGTGTTCTTATCCCCCTCCTATAACCACTCAACTCTAACCTTATGCTTCCAAAAAAATTCCTCACGCAGGTCACACTCCTCCAAAGCTTTATGAGCCCAAGCCTCCTCCCTGAGTAAATCCTCAGAAAGACTGCACTCCCTTATCTCCCAAGTGATGACATCCAAGATAGCTTGTGCATCAACCTTAGCATGAAAAATATTGCCAAACCACTACCTATTCCACCTTTTAAGTTGATATTTTACATATTGCAGCAGCTTAGAAAAGGAATACATGGCAGTGCCAAAAGCAGGTCTTCCCCTTCTCCACCAATCAACCATATGCACCTGCAAAGAAGAATCTCTTAACCACATAAGTTGAAACTTGAAAGTAGGGGACTGAGCCACCCAAGTAGAAGAAGCAGAAAACTTAATAGGCCAATGATCAGAACCCCTCCAATCAAGAATCTCAGAGCCAGAAGACAACCCTTTGCCAACCCAGAAACAGGACACCAAGAATCGATCAAGTCTCTCTGCAATACAACTCTCCCCCAATCTCCTATTGTTCCAAGTAAACTTCCCATTTCGAGGCTTAATGTCAACCAGGTTCAAAGCAAAGATGCTATCACGAAAAAGGAAAGCAGAGGGTTCCAATCTCGCAACACCACCCATCTTCTCATCTATCTCAATAATAGCATTGAAGTCCCCTGCAACAATCCAAGGGAACAAAGGAGCAAGGCTCTGAACATAACTAATATGGGACCATAATAAATTCTTACCAGGAAAATTAGTAGGTGTGTAGATGTTTGAGAGGAGAATAGTTTCCCCCAACTCTAGACTTGAAACAACCACAGAGATTGAGGACTTGGAGGACACCCACCAAAGGGGACGAATCTTTAATGGATTCCATAGGAAAGCCACCCCACCTGCATTACCATGAGCCCCAATACATTGGAAACTGCCTCGCACCCATAGTTTAGGCATCATACCCATCATACCTTCAACTGCTAACTTAGTCTCCTAAAGAAAAAGAACATCAGGAGAATGAGAACGCAACAAATCCTGAACAACTTTTTGTCGAGGGCCATTGTTCAAGCCCCTTACATTCCAGGAGAGGACATTCATTTCAGAGGGTTAAAGAAATGTGAATCTAGAGTCTTTACAAACCTAGCCTCCACCAGAGACTCCCCCATCAACTTTAATTTCTCCAAATCCTTCTTTCTCCTTGCTTTAGAAGACTTCTCTACCACCCTTTTCTTTAGGTCCTTCTGAAGAATTCCCAGTGAAGGAGAAGCATTATTACCTTTTACCAAGCTTGCTCTCGTTTTCACCAAAGGGCTAGATATCCCTCCTTCCCCCAACTGCGGCTCCACAGAAGGTTTAGTCCCCCCTAAGAACCACCATACTCAGGTTTGATTCCAATTGGATAGCCCCAACTTCCTGAGGAGTTTGGATGTGCTCAGGGAAACCACCTTCTTGAACCCCTTCTAAAACACCGTGATCCAAAATCAACAATCTTGGATTCACCTCCTGATGACCAAGGTCATCAAGCACCTCAAATCTGTTACAGGAATCTCCATCCTGGCGATCCTTAAAGGTCCTCTTTTGGCCCTGGTTCCTATTACGAGCCTTGGCAGGAATAAAACCCTCAACATCCATAGCCTCAGCTGACACTGTCTCCTTACCCTTGTCACCCTTTGAGGGATTATGAGGAGGTTGAGTTGCCTGAATCCCTTGAGATTTAAACTTTGGGAATCTTCTCTGCAAATGCCCATATTCACGACAGAGACAGCAACGAAAAGGCAAAGTCTCATAGTCAAGTTGTTGCACCCAAGAGCATGAACCCGCACGTATTTCCAAAGAATCTAGGATAGGGTTATTCAAATCCATTTCAACACATATATGATCAAAAGTCATTACCTTTCTATCTAGATTTTGTTGAGAAGGACCCACTGGTTTTCCCAGTAATGAAGCAACTCAATGCAAAATGTCATTTCACCAAAATTCTACTGGAAATTTAGGGAGGCGAACCCAAACCGGCACTCAATTCGAAAGCTCCTCTAAAGGATCAAAACCCGCATGCCATGGCTTAATGAATAGACCAACCTAGTTGTGGAAGTAAGGCCCACCTTCAAAAACTCTATTGCGATCTGCCATGCAATTAAATATCACCATGAAATAGTTGTTTGCTAACAACATTATTTCCATCTCACCCTCCAGGGACCAAGAGCGATGAGCCCATGAGTCCAAAAATTGGAGCGAAACCCTCATTCCCAAAAATTTGCATAGCAAAGCATGTTTTGAGAAATACTTGATGTCCTCCGCAATCGATTTAGGTTGGATAACCAGCATTGGCCTTTCCTTGGAACGTTCAAGGCATCCATTTGTCTTCAGAATACGAGAACCACCAACGTGAACAAATCCATCATTACTTGAGTCGTTTGAAAATAAACTATTATTAAAAACTTTCGGAGAACGATTTGGAGGCGAGGCCCCAAAAGTAGCACAAAAATCCAAAGGGGATTTGACCCCTGATGACTCCCCCTGAGCCATGCAAAATTGAGTCTCAAAACTTTGTGCAGGAAAATTGACAACCACACCCACGGAGCCCATACTAGGTATGGATAAGAGAGCCCCACACGCCAAACTAGAAGCTGGCAGCCCACCTGACCAGAGCAAGGTCCAAAACAGAAGAAATTATGGCTCCTCAGGAACCACCGAATAAGATCTACAGCAAAAAACAAGACACCCCTCCCCAAAAACAGCAAAAGACCCACCCCTCTACGCACAAAAGACTAAAGAATCTGACCCCCCATCGAGCCAACACATGCATAAAGAAATGACGACCTGCACCATGCCATTACTGGCTATGAGCCCTCACCCGCACACTGCACAGACCCGCCATCATCCTCCGTGTCCCCATAACTCTCACTTAGTTGTGCCAAAGTCTTATTTTCATTTCATGCTTTCTTAGATGTATACAATTCAAATTAGCAAAAGAGAATAATTAATTTAATAAAATAAACTATATAAATTTGTTTATTAAATAAATATAGAAGAGATATGATAATTAAACAACGAAGTATTTAAACTTGTTTATTTAATTAAGAGTAAATAATATGATAAAAATAGAAGAATTAAAAGTGAACTATATAAATAAATATTTTTATTTATTTATTAAGCAGATGAATTTAAGGTTAATTAATCAAATAAATCATATTTAATTAATTATATTCTCTAGACCATTTTTAGGTGTATACAAATGTATATATCCATTGTGTACATGCCACATTAAATATGGTTTACTAAATCCACTAACAAACTTATGCACATAGTAATCAAACTTAAATTCATGCAATGCTTTTCATGTCAACTGTTGCAAGATACAACATGAAAAACAATTTTTCATAAAAAAAATTTAAAACCTAATCCACCAATGAAGAACATGGAACTGATTGTTTTATTTTAGATTGTAGTGTTACTTTAACAACCCAAGAACAAACCTTTGTTATTCGAATTATAATTTTCTTCTCATAACACCACGTAAAATTAATTTTACTATTACTAAACTTGCCACAGATAAAAATGGAGACACATTGCAAAGATTCAACAATTTAGAAAGCATATTTTGTGGGTGAAATCTCTTTGAATATTGAGATGAACGTAGGGTTGGATTGAATGGAAAGTGAATACATGTTTCATGTCGTGAATGGATGTTGCTTTTATGTCCCTTACATCAAGTGATTAGTCATTTGTTCATTAATTTGAGAAAGAGTGTTATACTATTCATGTGGTAGTTTTTCTTAACATAATTAGACTGTTGGTGTGGTATTTTTTTTCCTAAATTTAATTTATGACAATGCCAGGTACAAAGAAGCATATCTATCTTTAGAAAATTATATCTATTATTTTGAGTGTTATTTTAATTGAATTTGTGAATTAAGTGAAATAGAAATTTCATAATGATATAATTTATTATATTTTTAGATAAAAAATTTTCTAGATATATATGTATGTGTATATATGTATATATATACATACACACATATATGAATATATTTATTATATAAATAATATATAATTTACATCAAAGGCGTATCCTTATTTAAGCTTCAAGAGCTCATTTTCTCCATGGACAACCAACAAGTGTTGATGATCCTTGCAAGTAGGTTGAAGCATCCTCAACCATTGATTTTTCTCGCCACAGAAGTTCTATTTTTTTACTGTTCCGCGACTTTTATTCACCAGTTATTTTTGCAGACAATGTATTTAATTAAAATGGAGGCAAAAAAGTCCTTTTGACAACAGGCATTGTAGATATTTATTTTTATTGTTGGCATTCCTTTTTACACTACATAAGAGATATTTTTTTTATTTCAGCGGCATTCGATTTGACAACACAGTTGCAATTGATTTGTTTTTATTAACACCACCAGATAGTTCTCTTGGCGAAACAAAAATCACTATCTTTATTGTTGGTTGTCTTCGATTTCAGGGAGCATTCACTTGGTTTTACCATCACACAAGTTGCTTGGAAATTCATGTAAATACTCGAAGATATTTGAAGAAAAGAAAAACTGTGAACCCTTAAAGAAAACCCTTACTGGACTGGAATTAGCTCATCGCTAATCGGTAAGTTATTCAGTGGATTATATATATTTAAGGTTGTCATACTTGCAAAAATAGGAATGGAAGCTTTTGTTTCTACCTTTCAATTAATATTTCAAGGCTATTGTATGTTCCATAAGGTGTTGTGATTGATTACAGGGGTCTACAATTTCAACATTTGATGATTTACTCACACTTCTATGCAACCATCAGAATTGGTAATTTGTTACTTTCAACTGATATTTAAAATTATTTTTTATATTGCTTATTCAATCCAGCAATAATAAAATAATCTTCCTACTGATTGCCTTTGTAATTTTTGTGCAATTTACCACCAAAAATAACATAAGATTAGTAGTTGTTTTCAGTATTATAAGTCTAAATGGCTATGCCACCACAACATCAGTAGATTAATTTTAATTTTTTTTCAATAAAAGGCATGAGGCCTATATATATTATATAATATTTATAAAATGTACATATATATCAAAAAAGGCCAGATTGCCAGATCATATCCAAATTTCAACCTATCATAAGGAAGTACATAAAATCAAAAAGGCCAGATTGTCAGATCAAGTCTAAAGTTTCAACCTATCATTCTACCAGCTTCCAAACAACGTACTATCACGCTAGGATACAGTGCATCAAAATCCATCATAATAAACTCAATACATATCGTCCTATCAACACCTTATATCTACTATAACATAATTAGGCAGAGTTAATCACTGTAAACAAAAACTGAGAGCTTGCACAAGTCAAAAATCTACTCCTCCATACAATATTCTCCATGGATTGAGTTCTCATCCTGATCCTCTGAAATCTCCTGTAGACGCCATTCTTGGACAAAAGGCTTAGGATCAAATTGGAATTCCTTTTCAATAGATGGACCAACAACATTTCCCTTTGCCTATTGGTACCCAACTGAAGAACCAGCCATATTCCCTACTTCTACTTGGACTCGGACTAAAGAACCAACACCATGTTCATCTAGCATAACATTTCCAACTAGCAGCGATTCAAGATCCTCGTTTCCTGGTACAAACACTGGAACCCCATCCTCTAGATTAGCGAAGCCTAAAACCCGAGGTGGATGAGGGTGATGTTCATGGAGAAAACATATAGCATAATATTTCTCCTTGACATCAAAAATCATTGTGACACACATTCTCTTTGAATTTCTCCTTAAAGCTTTCAGAAGAATGTTGCCATTCCTAAATTGCAAAGCTAGCCTTATGGCTTCAAAGGTATCCTCATATCCCGACCTAGATTTAAGAAATTTGCTAGGAAATAAACCACCCAGAAATGCATCACCAACAAAAATATTGTAACCTTGAATAGCTTGTAATAACCCATCAACATCAAGTATCTGAGGCTTGACAAACCTAGCAACAATAACTTCCAACTCACCTAGTGACTGAAGAAGATCCATAATATTGGATAGGAACACAGAGAGAACCTAGGAAGGGAAGATTAGGTGGCAGGCCCTAGGGCTGGTTAACTGAAACCCAAGAATGGAGCGCACTGACTCCTCAACCCTAGGACATTCAACTTGAAATATCACTGCCAGATTTGCATGCGTAATGTTTTCCTCAAAAGGATGTCCCCATGGCTTCACTAGGCAACTAACTCTGAAATTTCAAGGCCTAGACATCATTTTTCCAGAATTTGAAATACAAAACTTGCAATTCCTCACTCTCTAAACACCTTCAGACTTTATGAATGAGATAAAACATTGCACACTGCCTTTAAAGCCATAATGAATCGACATATGTAAATTATGATGAGCAAAGTGAAAATCTCATAAAACCATTGAAGCATGTTGGATTGTGTGAAACGACCACCAACACAAAATTCAATAATGCACTATACACTAGAAATAATATAAGGTACTTGTGTAATACAACATGCTAAGGACAAAACATGGAGCAATAAACAGGTGTCCCTGCTAATGCAATTCGTGGCACTTTGTGACTAACTTGAGCTTCATCCTCCATGTGACTAATTAAAACACATCTTGGGAATATTAACTACTAAACATCATTAAGCATTATGTTTAGTAGCCAAGTTGGGCATCGTGGAAATATGACAGATGTGATAAGACATCTCAAGCATCTCATTATGCATATCCCACCATAATAGATCATGAGTGATGCAATCAATACCATTACACATTCCTTTCCTTCCTTGAGTTATGCACGTGGGTAAAAACTGCCATGTCAGATAATGCCTCTACCAATGTGGAAGATGTCTCATATAGATATTACAATTGGCATGTCTACTCATCAAGAGTCCACCCGCCTTTTAAATTTGAATAAATTGGTATATGCTTGAATGAATCAATTGTAAAACAAAGGAAAACATTCTTTACCATTCCCAATTATTAGGTTAAGCTAAGAAGGAACAATCTACCAATGCTATGTTTTGAATATGAGGGAAGTTCGACAAATCTTCAGTAGATTAATTTAATTTCCAATATTTTGATGTTAATCTATGCAGTTCACCACCAGATATGATATTGTTTGTAATTGTTCTAGATGGTAATCAAAAGGTGTTAAAATTTTATGCATTGTCCTTTGTGAAGTCGCAAGAAATTTGAAAATATTCAGGAAATTGGGAAATGTTTAGCATTGCTTAGCCCATTATACATCAATAACTACTAAGAACAACTCCATATTTTCAAAATTTCCTATGAAGCCAAGTGTTTGCTGCAACTCCATATGTTTTGGAATCTATAGTTGCCAAACCCTTTTCCTAACAATCAGATCCCTGTAATTTATGGAGTTTCTAGTTTACAATGGGAAACAAGGAAAAAAGTTAATCCTGACATTTTTTGGGTCTAGTTTGTATCTCTTTTTGTCCACCATTTAAGATTTCCTTTCTTTCTCAAGATTATGAACATGCCAAAAAGTTTTTGAATTTCTTTATTACATTTAAAATCACATTTTTTTTCCATATATTGAAAGGAAGAAACTTAACTGTGACATTGCTTGGAGCTAATGAAATGGTTTTATTATTTCCTATCTGTGGCTTCAGGTAGCCTTTCTTTCTCAAAAATTTGAGAATGCTGGCAAGATTTCCCTATTTCCTCAATGCCTTTAAAGTCAATGTATATTTTTTCCATTTCCTTTTTCTATTAAGAGGAAATTCCAAGGAGTTCCCTATATGCATTTTTGTATGTATTAGAATTTAGAGCCTTTTCACCATCTTACATGATACATTAGAAGAGTCATTATAATTTCCATTTTACATGGAACAAATATATATAATATTTTGTTTATTTTCCTTGCAGTCCCCTTTCAAATTGGATGAAATACATTGATACATTGAAAATGGCTAACAAACTAAGTTGAATCGGCTTGCTAAAACTCTATAGCATGGTAATTATCAACTGGAATGCCTATTTTGCAATTGTTTTCATTTCTTCTATGTCTGTTCTGCAATTGTTTTCATTTCTTCTATTCATAGCATGCTACTTGATAACCTATGATTTCATTTCTTTAAGGTTTGCTTTAGGGATACAATATATTTTCCTAGAGTGGTATTGTACTTGGATTGAGCAAGATGTGATAATTCATTGATAATCAATCAACTCTGAATAGCAAGTATTCTAGTCATATTTTTGGGTTCTAGATTTTCTTTCAACTTTAGATGGCCCTTTCCTTCCTTATTTTTCCTTTTCTACTTTGATTATGCCTTTTATTTGAAAAATTAAATTACAGGAAAGATCAATGGAAGGTAAATATGGGGTCTGATATGCATTTCATAATGCTAACCTTTCTTGGCCTAGAGATCTTAAGAGTGAACGAAATATGCCCAATGTTGTTTTTGAGGAAAGTAATGACATTGATCTACCTCAAACTTTCTATATCTCATCAAGGTTTATCTATCTTCACTATTTTTTAGATTTTAACAAGTTTTTAAATGTTTATGCTAATACTTTGAGAGTATTAGTTGTACCTCCTAGTATCTACTACATGCTTTTGATATACAGACCATATTTGCATATATTTTCACATAAACAGTTTGCCATCCTAATGAATTTTTTTTTTGCCTTAAAAGGTTAAAAAAAAACTTCTAGATTTTGTTTGTTTCTACCACAAATACACTTGAAATAACTCTATCCATTTTGTGCATATCCTCCAATAATTAATTAAAAAAATAGACCAAAATTTTCCATAATTGATCATCCACGCCTCTTCAACGTACCCATTGCACACAAAGGTGTGATTGCTAGTAGTATTCCCTCATTCATGAGAATTCAGAGTTATCCCTACTCATGATCAAAGAGTAAAGGCAAGGTGAATCCGTCCAGAAAAGGGATCACACAAGATGAACTTTGATGGTGAATTGCAAGGGGCATTTTGGGCTATTTAGGAGTTGGGTGTATTATAAGGAATCATGAAGGCATAATGGTTGGGGTAGTGGAAAAAAAATGATATTTGATGCAAAAAATGAAGCAAAATTCCAAGCGGCTTTGTTAGGGCTTCAAATATGCAAAAAATTGAAAGTTAAGAAATTACACATTAAAGGAGATTTGCTCATAACTATAAATGATATGAAATTGGTGCACACCAAACTAGAAACTAAATAATGTATTGAATAACTGCAATGAGGCTTTAGATGTCATTGAAAAACTCAAGGTGGGACACATTTATCATAATGCTAACGGTATAGTTGAAAAGTTGGCTAACATGGTGATTGAAATGGGTAGGAATTTAATTATTTCCTACTCAACTAATGCGTGGTCTAGGGTATAGTTGTCAATCTCATGTCCTTTCTCTCCTAGTTAGTTTAAAAGCTTCTATTATTTCATATGAGGAGGAGTATTTTGTCTCAAGTGTCATCATGAATGGGGTGATTTCACTCGTGTTTTACATTCAAGGAAATTATGGCACCCTGGATCATTGGATGAGAGGAATAAAGTTATAAAATGGGGGTTTTGGCCTTATTCCATAGTAGTCAACATGGATACAACAATTTTCCTTCAAGAAAAGAAATGCTAGATCATTTTCAAGGGGTAGTGTCAAATCTCAAACTAATAAAGGTGGTTAGGACTACTTTAATGGTGGTGTTGCAAATTGTGCATACTATGAAGCTAGTGTTAGATGATATTTTTCTCTCCAATTCCCATTAGTACTAGGTAAATACATATATATCTTTCAATTTTTTTAATGATTCTCTTAGAAGAAGGGGAGTCAAAAGAGGTAATTTGAGCAATGGTTGACATGCTTTTAAAAGGTTGGTGGCGTGGTGGGTTGAAAAAATATGTAGATGATGCAATGCTTGGGCTAGGTTTCCATCTCAACTATGGAAATTGGCCACAAATCAACCCATATTTCTTTGGCCCATTGGTACTCTTTATAATTAGAGCATTGGGAGAAAATGAGAGTGCCTATCTTATAACATCCCAAACTTCTTGGCCAATTACATATCTTTTTCATAGAGGGGAGAGGAACCAATAGTTGAGCACCCTAACTTCATACCTCTCAAAATTTTACATGGAAATTCCAAATCACTCCCAATTTTTTGAAGTAGCTTACTTGGCAAGTCCCTTGCTTAAAACTAAGGTTTTAAGACTACATCGTCAAATATGGTGCCACATCAACTTGCTTTTTATTAAGGTGTTCAAAAAGGCCAACAAAAAATTTAGACCAATAGTTGTATACTAAGTCATATTTTATTGGTGTGTTGATGTCGCATCACAGGAATTGTTTCTTTTTAGATAGATAAGAAATAAATTTTATTCAATGAGTACTTGTGATCAACACTAACAACTTTAAAGTCACAACTATTAGCATGCTATATTATTAAAAATACTAGGCATTAAATCAACAAATATTATCACAACTATTGGAACATGCTCAACTATTGGGTCCTTTCCCCTATATCTTGATTTATAACATGTATTACCATGAAACACATTTAGATTTCCATACCAAAAATCTTATACCATTGTTTCATTACAAATACAACTACAGATATTATACTATACATTTTTTGTACTTTGTCACAAGTCCTACAACCCTTAACCTTAATTATAATCCCACTTGAACCACTTTGTACTACATTATTTTGATACTATGTATATGCCACATCATATTGTGGTTCGCTAAATCCACTGAAAAATTAATGGGCACAGTAATCAAAGTACTTTTACTATTATGCATGCAATTCTTTTTCATGGCAACTACAAGATATAGGATCAAAAAACAAAATTTCATATTAAAAATCAAAACCCAATCCATCAACTTTAAAAAATAGGGAACCAACCATTTTATTTTAGATTATAGTGTTACTTTCACAACCCAAAAAACCCTTTGAAATTCCATATCTAAAATAGGTTTGGAAATCTCATTATGGCATGTATGTGTTCTTCACCAAAATTTATGCTACCACCATAAATTTTGGTGTGTCCATCACCATGAGACCACATTTCTTTGATGCATTTCTTCAAACATCTCACTGCCTTGTCTATGCTACCACAATTTCCATACATTTCTACCAAAGCATTTTATCAAATAGTTCACTTCCTTGATGCTATGGCTAAAATCCTAAAACATGTGCTTTCGAACAAACTATGGATGCCTAGGAAAAAACTATCAAAGCATAATAGTAAGCAATAGCATAGACAAGGCAATGTGTTAGTTGGAAAGATGCCTCGAAGAAATTTGGTCTCATGGTGATGGACTTTGAAGCATTTTTTCAAACAACTCATTGCCTTGTTTATGCTACCATATTTTCCATACATGTATACCAAAGAATTTTATCAAAGTACACCAAAAAAAATTCAAACAGTTCATTGCCTTGTCTATGCTACCACATTTTCCATACATGTCTACCAAAGTGCTCAAGATCTTGTTGACTATCACATACATTATAAGCCATGACCTGCATAACTATTTTAGTTTTCATAATTGAATAATATTGTTTTATTTTCAGATGATGTAGGGGGAGACACCTTCTAATGTTCATATGGCAATGGAGTGTGGTGTGTCTTCTCCAATTGACAGCTCAATGCTTTTGATGGGGGTATGAGGCAGATTAGTAAATTTCAAATTACATTCTTTGCTATAGTTGTTTATTATTGAAAAAATAAATGATTATTGATTTGTAGTTTAATTTCTATCTAGATGGTTTCTATAGGACTTTGGAACACCACAACCTAAGCATTCAGATGTTCCAATTGAGGAGAGATATCATCTAGCAGCGGTAAGTGATTATTTTGTTAAATATTTCACTTTTTATAATGTAATTTCTATATATTAATATCTTTACTTTTTATTGTAATAGTTAAAGCTTGATCGAGAACTAAATAGGAGGAGTAGCCCTCGAGTTCAAAGTAGACTAGTTTCATATGCATCTCCATCCCCCCAATGAACAAAGGTCACTTGTCTGTTTTCTTCACCTAGAAGGCAATGACTTTTGAATGGGGTCCTTTGTTGTATGCCTATATGGAATTTTTGGACAAATTGTGTATTGCATATACTTGACATTGTATTCTTATATGACATTATTGTAAGCCTATATGGCTATTTTGTCTATATTTTATACTTATATCGACATATATTGATGTATGCCTATATGGTTATTTGGTTAATACACATCTTTTTTATTGATGGTGTCCATATTTGCATTATAAATCCACACTTTAATAGATATTTGTAGATGGTTTACTTCAAATATTTAAAATCTAAGTGTTTTCCATGCACTCTTCTTTTATATAATTGCAAATATACAATAAAATCTGAACATTTTTCTCCCATAAGATTATTGATCATTAAATCCATCATATGAATATAATAATGCTTCATGTGCTTCATGGAGGAAATTCATGTGTATGCTTCATGCTTCATGCCTCATGCCACTATGCTTCATGGATGAAATTCGTGTGTATGCTTCATGCTTCATGTGTATGCTTCATGCTTTATATCATTGAGGAAGACATCTACCATTCCACATGTATGCTTCATGCTACCATTCACTTGTATGCTTCATGCTTCTTATGTACACTTCATGTGTTCATGTGTATGATTCATGCTTCATGTGATTACTTCATGTTTTCACGTGTATGCTTCACGCTTCTTGTGTAGACTTCATGTATTATGTGTATTCACGTGTATGCTTCATGCTTCCTGTGTATACTTCATGTATTACATGTATTCACGTGCATGCCTCATACTTTCTATATTACGTATATATATTATTTTGCTTCATGATCGGGTGTATCTTCACCAAGATTACTTCATGTGTATTAAAAATGTTGTTTTTTAAAAAAAAACCTAGGTTGATAAGCACTACCATAAAAGGGAGAGCAATATATTGTTGAGAAAGACATTTATAACATCCTTTAAGATTTCAATTAAGAATACAAACTTAGGTGAAAAATTGTGACCCTTCAAGTAGGAAATACTATGACCCTTTTATAATGAAGATCAATGACCATGCCTAATGTAGATTTTCCCAACTGGATGTATTGGCACTAACGCTTTGGCCTCATGAAGAAGAAAACAAAAAGTATCATATCTTGCAACTTTACACTACATGCATCTGACACTTTTTGGAGCATCAAAAAAAAAATCACCATGGGAAAACAACTCAGAGTTATCAAAAACCAAGAGAGCCTATTGTAGAGGGCCCTATGTGATCTTGTAGCACTAGAAAAAATGTTTCTAAATGACATGGTTTCCAAGTAATCACTTGTCAAATATTGTTTCCCTTTTGCAATTTTGGTCTCTTAAGATACTTCATCGGTACAATGTAGCTCAGACTATTTTGACATGTTTGGGTGTGAAAAAAGACCTTTCCTAGCATAAATTACCCATTTGTACACGTTGGAATTGTCGGTTTGGTCAGACAATGAACAGAACAAAAGTTACACCACTTTGCAACTTTGCACTACATGTAACTGACACTTTTTCCATCAATTGAAAACTCTTCACCACGGGAAAGTGACTTGGAGCTATAAAAAAACAAGAGGGGTTATTGTAGAGGGGCCCTACGTGATCTAGTAACATCAAATATAATGTTTCTAAGTGACATGGTTTCAAAGTAATAACTTGTCAAAGTTTGCTACCCTTTTGCACTTTGGTCTCTTAAGAGACTTCATCAGTTCAATGTAGCTCGGACTACTCCGACATGTTTGGGTGTGAAACAGGACCTTTCCTAGCATAAACCTACCCATTTGGACACGTTAGAATTGTCAATTTTGTTGGACGACAGATAGAATGAAAGTTACACCACTTTGTAACTTTTCACTACATGCAACTGATGCTTTTTCCATCAACTGAAAACTCTTCACCACGGGAAAATGACTTAGAGCTATAAAAAACTGAGAGAGGTTATTATATAGGGGTACTATGTGATCTCGTAGCATGAAACAAAATTTTTCCAAGTGACAGTTTCATAGTAATCGCTCATCAAAGTTTGTTGCCCTTCTGCACATTGGTCTCTTAAGAGACTTTGTTGATACAATGTAACTCGAACTATTTCGACATGTTTGGGTGTGAAACAGGACCTTGACTAACATAAACCTACTCATCCAAATGTGTTGGAACTGTCGATTTGGTCAGATGACAAACAAAATGAAAGTTACACCACTTTGCAACTTTGCACTACATGTAATGAACACTTTTTCTATCAACTAAAAACTCTTCACCATGGGAAAACAATTTGGATCTATTAAAATTTGAGAGAGGTTATTGTAGAGGGGCCCTATAGGATCATGTAGAATTAAATGAAATGTTTCTAGGTGACATGTTTCAAAGCAATCACTCATCAAATTTTTCTATCCTTTTACACTTTGGTCTCTTAAGAGACTTTGTTGGTACAATGTAACTCGGATTGTTCTAACATGTTTGGGTGCAAAACATGACCTTTCCTAGCATAAACCTACCCATCTAGATGCGTTGAAACTGTCATTTTTTTTAGACAACAAACAAAACGAAAGTTACACCGCTTTGCAACTTTTCACTACATGTAATTGACACTTTTTCCATCAACTGAAAACTCTTCACCACAGGAAAACAACTCAAAACTATCGAAAACTAAGAGATATTATTGTAGAGGGGTCCTATGTGATACTATAGCATTAAAGATGAAATGTTTCTAAGTGACACAGTTTCAAAGTAATCACTCATCAAATTTTTCTACCCTTTTTCACTTTGGTCTCTTAAGAGACTTCGCCGGTACAATGTAGCTCAAACTATTTTGACATGTTAGGGTGCAAAACAGGACCTTTCCAGGCATAAACCTATCCATCTGGATACTTTGGAACTATTGGTTTGGTCAGACGACAATCGAAGAAGAATCTACACATGCACCTTCCTCAACTTCTCAAGAGCACGAAGAATCTCTTAATTCAATACATTATCTATCTCATTCATTTTGGTTTGCTTATTTTTAAAGTGTTTTTAGAGAAAACTAACATCCTTTTCATTGACAATAAAATCTTCTTATCTTTTAATTCCTTTTCTAAGTGGTTAATTTTAGTCTTCAATTCTTTTTCTTCAATTGCAATACTTCCAACTATTGCTTTTGCATCTACAACTTGACCATCTACACATTTTTTCTCATCTCCACTACTCTTACCTATTAACACCCCCTAGTATTCCTTTTCATGATCTTCTAACTTATTTTTCATATCTTTTACTTTGAGCTTTAGATTAGTTTCTCTATCATCAACGCTTCTTCCTTATCATCTATTTCGAGTTGTATTTTCTCCATGGAAGTATTAAGTTCAAGAATCTTTGACTTCATTTGTTCAAACCATCTATAGCATCATCTCACTTTCTTTACCTACAAAAATTCTTACCAAATACAAAACCTCTTGAGGTTTTCCACTTCTCCATTTCCATTTTCCCATTCCACATACTACACAAGCACCTACCTTGAAACTTCTCAAGAGCAGGAATAATCTCTTCATTCAATACATTATCTATCTCATTCACTTTGGTTTGCTTCTTTTCAAGTGTTTTTAGAGTAGATTCCTTTTTTATTTCATACATTCTAGTACTTGATACCTCCATTTTTGCATTGTCATTTTCCCATTGCACATACTGCACATGCACCTTCCTCAACTTCTCAAGAGCAGATTCCTTCTTTCATTTCATGCATTCTACTACTTGTACCTCTAGTTATGCATTGTAAAAAGAAAATATTTTCTTCCCTATCATAGAAAGTGCATGCAATCTTATTCCATCATGCATATATTAGTCTATCCACCATGTAATTCATCATTAGAATACCTTCAAAAGATCCAAAGGTCGTAGATAAAGAAAACATAATAAAACTATTGACAAAATAAAATGGAAAGTAAAAATTAAGTCTCACAAACAAAAACTCAAGGCATGTAAGTCTTATTAAAGATCATAAGGGCATTGGATTATTGTAGATTAAGAGACCATGAATCAACCTTCCCAACAACAAACTTCATAGATATTCATCCTATTTATAAACATGAATTCAAACCCAATAATTAGAAGAATGCAACTTTAAAATTTAAAATTGCATGCTTACAATAGTCAATAAAAAACTTCAAGAGACGTGCATGACAGAAATAGAACCAACTAAAAGTTCAAGAATTTCCTTTTTCTATACACCTCCCAAATTCTCCTATGAAAATTCTACTTAATCTTTGTTACAAACTCATTCCAGTTGCTATTAGCAATAGCACTTGTGGGGCAATGGTTAAGGTCATTCGAAGTATCATAATGATATGTTAAATTATAGGATAGATGCAAGAAGTTTGAATATAATCTAGGGCATGTTGGTAGATCATGATAATACTCCATATGCATGTAACCTAATGCACCAAAGGTGTTATTGCTAGTATGCTCTCTTTCCCTTAAATAAATTTGAACCTAAGGGCTCTCAAAATAAAGTTGAGACTAATTCAATTTTGATTATTGGCATGATCAATAAATAACACTCTTAACCCTATAAAAGGTTTGGGTTTGGGATCAGCCTTGCCTAGAGCAAGCAAAACGACAATAAGAGTTATCCCTGTTAAATTTTTTTGCCATAGTTTGATTGTCATGGTGCGCATGTTGATGCTCATTGTTGTAATGTGTAGCTTGCCAAAGGCTATGGATTACTCTTGTCACTATTAATTTTTGCTAACTACGGGGAGGATCAAACACTAATGGAAAATAGTTATTTGTATCACAATCAAGCCTAGCGTTTTGAAAGTGATCTTCTAGGAAGCAACAACCCTATCATCAAACCATTAGCAATAGTGTGAAAGGGTATACCAATGTATGTGCTTACTTCTTATATTAGGTTAGTTTTGTAATATAGATGATTTAGGGATATAATAAAATATTTGAAATTTACTCAAGACAAGGCTTAGTTTCTCACTCAAGCTTGGATAATCACTTGAGTAAGGCTTGGACAAAGGATTTTTTTTCTTACCCAATCTTGGATAATCACTTAGACGAGGCTTGAATATGCTTACTTAGGCTTGCATAATCACCTAAGCAATGATTTTATGGGAATTTTGATAAAAAGGATTAGGATCTAGATAGACTCATGATAAGATGATAAGGGTAGGCTAATGGTGGAAAGGACCAAGGTCTAAGGATGGTGATTGTGATGACTAGCTTATGATAATGGATGAAAATGCTAAGATGGGGGAAAGATGATATATTTTGGATGGATATGATGGAAATGGTTGATGTTTTAGGTGAAATGATGGTTGGGGAATGGTCTCCCAAGTCTGATTTTTTCAAACAACTCACTACCTTACCAATGTTGATATTTGATAGTTAGGTCTTTCTTTGAGGCATTTGTAAGTATGCACATTGATTAGTTGATAATTAGACCTTTCTTTGAGGCATTCTTTCAAACAACTCACTACCTTGTATATGCTACCACATTGACAAGGTAGTGAGTTGTTTGAAAAAATTCCTTAAAGAAATGGGACGATCTCATGGTGATGTACCACTACCTTGTCTATGCTACCACATTGACAAGGTAGTGAGCTATTTGAAAAGATGCCTCAAAGAAACGGGGTCTCATGGTGATGACCATGAGACCCCGGAGGCATCTTTCAAATAGCTCACTACCTTGTCAATGTATAGCACAGACAGGTAAGTAAGCTCACTACCTTGTCAATGTGGTAGCACAAGTAGTCATGTGGTAAGCACTTACAGCATAGACAAGGTAGTAAAGTAGCCTCCACTACCTTGTCAATGGTAACATTGACAAGGTAGTGAGCTTACTACTCTGTCTATGCTAATAAGGTAGTAAGCTCACTACCTTGTCAATGTGGTACCTTTGTCACCGTTACCACATTGACAAGGTAGTGAGCTTACTCAATGTAGGCTACCACATTGACAAGGTAGTGAGCTTACTACCTTGTCTATGCTACCACATTGACAAGGTAGTAAGCTCACTACCTTGTCAATGTGGTAACATTGACAAGGTAGTGAGTTGTTTGAAAAAATGCCTCAAAGAAAGGTCTAACTATCAACTAATCAATGTGCATACTTACAAATTAATGTGCATACTTACAAATTAATAAGAATCAATACATTAATATCAATAACATGACTTTACAAAATCAATCTGCATACTTACAAATTAATCCAATGAACCATCTGAGTCTGTTCTACTCTTTATTGTGTCAAGTATTGCTTCATGGTCAGACTCACACACCTTCCACAAGGTCTTGTTCAAAGGCCTACCCCATATTTCATTAAATGAACATTGGATTCCATGGTAAGGTTTGAGTAATGAAGAATTTGTCGAGGCGTGTCAAAGTCTTGAAACAACCAAACATTAACATTCTTATGTGGGTACCTTCTAAGCCATGTTCCAGCAACAACCACCAAGCCTGTAGGGTATTCAATGTTTTTTCCATCAATAACTAGGGCCTCCAATTTCTTTTTGGCCTCAACATAGCGACACAAGTAATAATTTTTTCCCTCTTCATTGTCTTCATTTGTAATAACTGCATAAACATGCCCTGCATTGATATGTGCAACAAATTATATGAAATTAGTCAACATTAAAAAAACACTACAAAATAAGATAACATTACGAATTCCAAAAACTATGTAAGTAGATATATTACTTGGTTGAACTAGTATATGATATGTGGTCAGAGTTAACCGATGATTCCATCTGTGTTAGTTCCAGTGCCATCAAGGTTTGATACATGTCAAGTGGGCTAAGATAACTTAGCCACCATTTGTTAACCCACTCCTTTGACTCGTACTCATTCCAAACTTGAATTGTACATGAATAACAAAAGCATGCCATCTTTCACATATGGATACTCCATGAACTTGCATTTGAGCTTCTGAAAGAGTGTATCTAACTTGATCTTATCAGTGTACAACAATCCTCATATGGTGCAATGTTAGTATTATCTATCAACCAAAAAAATATATGATCTTGAGACTTACCTTCATTATCTGGACCCATCTAAGCATTACACCACTCGATGATTGATTTTGCATCTGTCAACTTTGCATTATCTTTATACTTTAACTCTTCTCATGCTAATGCTCTTTTGATACATGCTCCTACACCATCATGCTCCCCCTTTCCATGCCCAGCTTCACTTCCACATATGTTGAACACCTATAATAACATGCATCCTGCTCAACCAATAGAACTTCCACAAGTTCTTGAATTGTGATGCACAGTTATCTGACCATATTATATGTTGAATATATGATATGCCCCTCCTACCAAATCATGGTAGAACAACTAAAAGCAACCTTGCACGAACTCTGTAGAACGTGTGCGATCATCACTAATGTAAAATTGGTACTCCCTCCATACCTTCTTGTTATCCTATGTATTATCAATTTCATGAATAAATGTTATTTGCACAAATATAGAAACCTATGTGGAGTTGTAATATTATGATTTCACCTCACGCTATGGTTGTAGGTTGTAGTTCTCTATAAAATCGATGAATGAAACGATGCTACCAAGTGGAAAGGTGTCCTTACATAACTTGAATTACAATTACAACCATTGAGATCTATGGGTATGCCTTGCATACTCATACACTATACTATCATGAAATGTAAACATAAACTGATACACTGGAATCTTTTGAATAACCAAATCACACTTTTTTGCTTCTTTACCATATTTTGTATTGTAGGCCACTGTTTTATACTTGTTGAACTCTACCAGTTTTTTTCCAACTACATGTGTGCTTTCCATATGTTCACATATTGGCATACATTGCAAGCCACCACAATGCTAACATGTGCCATCCAAGCATAATTTCCTATAAAATATTTGACCTTCTTCTCATTCACATAATTTTTTTGATATGAATTATCTTGAAGATGTTGGTGGGGCATGTATGCCACAATCCCATAAAACACCATTAGTATGCAAATCTAAACATATAGACCGATAAACATCAAAATGGTTAGAAAAATCAATATGTAATCTACAACAACAAGTAGTGCGTGTATAATTTATCTTGACATAAAAAGGTTTTAGCATTTCAAAATATATTTGAAAAAATTTAATTTGAGGATACATCTCTAAAAATTTACCAAAAAATTATGTTTGAGTCGTATCCAAAAAATGCTTTGGATGTGGATCACGGTTTTGACCACCGATTCTCTTTCTTACCACATCCCTTTGATTTGGAGATGCCTTGTTTTATTCTTCCCAACGTCTTCAATTAGTGATTTCAATGCTTCAACAATTGGTTTATCTTTTTATGGTAGTCTCTTTGAGAATGCCCATAATTCATTGGCATTAGCATCCTAAATTCTTTTGCACCTTCGAACGACTCTTGATAAAGTTTTTCAATTATTTCTCAATGCTTGAATCATCTTTCTAATGAGATGATCATTCCTTGTTTGATTACTTACTATTATCAATGTAATGACACATCATGTGACATTACTACCTTTTGAGTGTGAGGTGTTACCCACACTCTCATATGCACTCATTAGATTCTTCACAATAGTTTTTTTCACTTGAAGCTTTCAATGTTCTCAACCCAAGAATCTTCATGATGGACTTATACTTTATACTTCACATCATTTCAATAAGTAGTTGGCATCTTGTAGTCTCATTTAACTTTTCAAATAACACTCTCTAAATCTTATGATCATATCTTCTACAAGTGCATTTTTGAATATTACCTTCCATTGCTGAAAAATATTCTCATCAATGTCAATCAAATACTCTGGCTTTATATGAAAAAATCTAGATGTTATTTTGAAAGGTAAAATCATCTCAATGTTAGGAATTTCATCAATATTTAAATGAGATGGGCTAGATGGCATACCTTTGATTGGGGGTGGAATAGATGATGTACCTTGAGGTTGAGATGGGATGATGGTGTACCTCCTTCCTCACATGTGAGTGATGATGTACTCTCAACTTGAGATGCAGTAGATGGTGTCCCTCTATCTTCACTTGTAGTAGAGGATGTGTCTCCAACTACGATATTCAAAATTCTCATAGCACGAAGGTTTCACATTCTTTCCCTTTGTGCCACCAATACCATATCTCTTGTTGATGGTTGAGGTTCCTCTTCAACTGGAATGTCTTTGAAAATCATTTCCAATTTATTCTTCTCACAATGTTCCCTCATATTTGTTACTTTCTTTGCATTCTTAACTTCTTTCTCTTCCTATGTTGGTTTAATCCTTGATCGTTTCCTTGACATGATAGATAATTTTATCTATAGCATGATAAAGAGACAAATATTAGTTCCTAAAAAAATGAATCCATACAAATAAATGAAATATATATCATTCAACCCTTCATACAAAATACATATAATCATCATGTAGAAGAGTAAATATCACTCAACCATGATGAATAAACAAGTGCACTAAGAACACAAGGAAAATGGAAAGCTAAAATGCTTTGGTAGACATGTATGGAAAATTTGGTAGCATAGACAAGGCAATGAGCTGTTTGAAAAAATGCTTCAAAGAAATGTGGTCTCATCATGTCCATCACCATGAGACCACATTTTTTTGAGGCATTTTTTTAAACAACTCATTGCCTTATCTATGATGTTTGATAAAATGCCTTGGTAGACATGTATGCCAAATGTGGTAGCATAGACAAGGCAATGAGTTGTTTAAAAAAAATCCTCAAAGAAATGTAGTCTCATGGTGATGTACATCACCATGAGACCACATTTCTTTGAGACATTTTTTCAAACAACTCACTACCTTGACTATGCTTTTGCTTACTATTATGCTTTGATAGATTTTTTCCATGCATCCATAGTTTGGTCAAAAGTACATATTTTAGGCTTTTAGCCATAGCAGCAAGGGGACCTTGGAATGGGGTATTTGAAAAAATTCCTCGATGAGATATGTCCTTGTGGACTACAATGATTGCAAGATATGCACAAAATAGAACATGTATGGAAAAATTGGTAGCATAGACAAGGCAATGAGCTATTTTAAAAAAATGCCTCAAAGAAATGCGGTCTCATGGTGATGTCCATCACCATGAGACCACATTTATTTGAGGCATTTTTAATTATCTGTTTGAAAAAATGCCTCAAAGAAATGTGGTCTCATGGTGATATCCGTCACCATGAGACCACATTTTTTTGAGGCATTTTTTCAAGCAGCTCATTGCCTTATCTATGTTGTTTGATAAAATGTTTTGGTAGACATGTATGGAAAATGTGGTAACATAGTCAAGGTAGTGAGTTGTTTGAAAAAATGCCTCAAACAAATGTGGTCTCATGGTGATGTCTTCGAGGCATTTTTTCAAACAACTCACTACCTCGACTATGCTTTTTTTTACTATTATGCTTTGATAGATTTTTTTCATGCATCCATAGTTTGGTTGAAAGCACATGTTTTAGGCTTTTAGCCATGGCGACAAGGGGACCTTGGAGTGGGTTATTTGACAAAATTCCTCAATGAGATATGTCCTCATGGACTACAATGATTGCAAGATATGTGCCAAATGGAAAATGTATGGAAAATTTGGTAGCATAGACATGGAAATGAGTTGTTTGAAAAAATGCCTCAGAGAAATGTGGTTTCATGGTGATGAGCTGTTTGAAAAAATGCCTCAAAGAAATGTGGTCTCATAGTGATGTCCATCACCATGAGACCACATTTCTTTGAAGTATTTTTTTTAAACTCATTTGGTCTCATGGAAAAAATGCCTCAAAGAAATGTGGTCTCATGGTGATTACCATGAGACCACATTTCTTTGAGGCTTTTTTTTAAACAACTCATTTGGTCTTGTGGAAAAAATGCCTCAAAGAAATATGGTCTCATGGTGATGTCCATCACCATGAGACCACATTTCTTTGAGGCATTTTTTCAAACAACTCATTTGATGTCCATCAACATGAGACCACATTTTTTCAAACAACTCATTGCCTTATCTATGCTATTTTATAAAATGCTTTGGTAGACATGTATGAAAAATGTGGTAGCACAAACAAGGTAGTGATCTGTTTGAAAAAATGCCTCAAAGAAATGTGGTCTCATGGTAGACATCACCATGAGACCACATTTCTTTGAGGAATTTTTTCAAATAGCCCATTGCCTTGTCTATGATATTTGTAAAATTCTTTAGTATACATGTATAGACAAGGCACATGGACTGTTTGAAAATGGTTGATGCAAGAAGTTGGGTACACAAAAAACTCAAAGTGGAAGTGTTTTTGCTGTTTTTCAAAATTTGTCACACTTGGACTGAAAATTTGAGGCACTTACACAATGAATCTTTAAAAAATTTAGTAATATGAAATTTTGAATTTTGAATCTAGTTTTCAAATATGTAAATTATTCAAATACCCAGATTCTAGAAATTAAATTTTGATAGGGATCTATAAAAACCACTTTTTAAAAGTCCCTTTTTTTTACAATACCAAGCATGTGTACGGACAACACTTTTTGACCCAAATAAAATTATTTTGCTAATTCCTTATGGGAAAAGAGAGCTAACAATATGAAGTTTGGTTTGGAATTTTGTTTGTAATTTTTGGTTGAATATTTTTTTTTTAATTAAATTTTTATTGGCCTTAATTGTTGTTTATAAAAATCAACGTGTACGAACAACATAGTTGGACCTAAACTAAACATTTTTTGAATCTTTTTTTTTCATTGTGTAGAGAATTTTTTTAATTTTGATGCCATATAATTTTTTTTACAAGAAACTTAACCAAAAAAAAGTTATTAAAAGACAAAAAAAACTTGATATTTCAAGTTTAAAGACTAGTTTGCTTAGAAATTAATTAAAAAATAGAAAACATAATCCAATATTAATAAAAATTATATATTTGGAAAGTATACATTGTTTTCTCTAATGGGTTCTAATTTTATAGATTGATTCAGAAAAAAAGTCCATCAGCCATATTGCTAAAGTTGGACATTATTCTTCAATCTGCCTTAGTTTTTTAGTTGCAAGTCAAAGGCTCAGGCTCAAATTGCCAAGCCTTTCCCAAGCCTAAAACCAAGGCAACATGTGGGTTGGGAA